>JAQGAD010000762.1:0-29110 GCA_034696625.1 Isotomurus palustris
TTAAGTTAGATGGTTGACTACTAAATGCACTTCAAGTTTTTGAAATACCCGGAACCCCACTCCCAAGGAAATATTGTTAGATTAGCTGGTTAAGGTTTAAATGTATTACTTTTGGTGGATGCCTAAATATGTCAACTGGCTTTGACACCGGCAGTTGAATAATCTCGAGTGGAACGGGTGGTTCCTGCAAGTTGTGTGAGTCCAATTCTATGTCCACTATTTTGACTTGGCATAACGGAGAGATATTTATAAGTAAAGAATCTAACTTAAAGAAGACTAATCAAACTTAAGAGTACATGCGAAACAAATGAACCGAATAGCTATGAAAATGAAAAGTGATGTTTTATGAGAGAACGTTGTTTCTAGATTTTTACAAAAACTTTTTTTGGGTAATGTTATTTGAGATTGACTTAAAAGGTCACCTTGGAGAATATGATGGAGTTGTTATTCAATTTTTTTAACTGTTTTTGGGTTACAATCTCTATCAAACTCTCAAAGCTTTCATTATATAAATATCGAAAGCTATTGTGGACTAGAACATATACGTGTGTAACTTAAGCTTTGGGTAAGAAGGTTCTTTAATTCACGTTCTGTCAGCTCATTTGTAATTCAATTGTATTTAAGTTAAGTTGGTAGGTAAGAGCTTATAATTTTATACGGCTTCACTTAAGTCGTAGAAACTTAAGTATGTGGCCACGTGGGAGAAGAAATTGTACTGCATTTCATGTCTTTCTACAATCAGTCAACAACATACTTTAAATCCATCAGTTTTTGAGATAACGATTCTCAACCTAAAAATGTATTCCAAACATAGCTGAAGCTTTCATGTGGATGTGAGTATTATTGCATCAACGTGACAGTGTGCTTGAAGGCGTAAATGATTATTCAAAAAGTCAAAACCACTTAAATCAGTGTGAAGTGTTCGTAAAGACTTGTTTAAATAATGTTACGAAAATGTATTAAGTAACTCCAATACAACTTTCCAACGAATCACAAGGTTACAAGCCAAGCAAGTGATTGCACTGACAGAAGTGTATTTTGTGCAATTCGACTAGCTTTGCAGGGAACAACATGGAATTAAAGTCATTATCATGCAATAATGACAATGGGTCCTCCAGGGTACTTTTGGTAGCCCTCACCGTTTTTATTCACATAGAAAGGCCTCTCCTCACAAGGAATTAAAATCTCATTCATCCCTAGTACGAAGCTTCAGAGATGTAAAAAGCTCATTAACTCTCTTCCTTACGGGAACATATTTGCTGTGTGGAGAAAAGTTGCCGGAGTTTTAAGAAATGTGAAAGAAAGAAAAAGAAATATGCAATAGGACATTATTATGAAACTAGCTGGGTTTGGAGATTTCCGGACCAATATTAGATTTAGTTCACTTAGAGTGTCTCTAAATAACATCATACCAGTAGTCACCTAAAATGCCCTTCAAAAGAATTATCGTGCCATTTATTCACGTTATTGTTGTATTTATCTTATTTGGAGATTATAAAACTTGACTAGTAATCACAGTTTTAAAAACTTGTTAAGAGCAAAATATTCACAATTGCACAATTTTGTTCAAGCTGTTGTCCTCATTTTTCCACACATATTTACTGCAAGTAGAAGCTCGTCTGTCATATAAATAATTGGGTAATAACAATTTATGCTCAGTGATCAGTAATAAATGATGATAAAATTATGAAAACGTGTTCTTTCACACTATTATTGTTAGGATTCAAAAGCACGGTTGACGCATGCTTTCATAGAGTTCCATGATGAATTCAAAAGATGCCTTGTAAAGTGCAATTAATGACTTTGCTATTTTATTTCAGCACTGAGCAGCGCTGACGAGCACGTGACTCACTCACTTTTAACTCTTAGATAACCGAACATCTACTTAACGTAACTTTAACAAGTTATTCCTTCAAACAAAATAACTTCATTTCCAAGAATTTCCATGTGAAATCTCGTCTCCTCTGGACATGCGAGTCGTTGTGTATATTTAAAGGGGAAAAGTTCATTCATACAAAGATTGGCTGTTTGAACTGCATGAAAGTCAGCCTAAAATGTTACACACCAAAGGCAAGATGATGAATCATACACTGTAAACGAGAGTGCGTGATTCATCGCCAGTCACAGTGAGTCTTGAGTCCAGACTGACAGCACAATTCATTGAATTACATGACGGACACAGCGAAGCATCAGGTCCAATTCAATGAATCCAAATGTAACTCGGAAGTTGTATAAAGATAATTAATTCATACAGAGCCCCACAGTTTACTTCTGAATCTTCTGAGGCCAACTTCACTTCAACCTCAACCGTTAATAAAGTAAAATTATTTTCTTGTCGTCAATATTTTTGCAACAGCCATGGCAATCAGAAAAAATGGAGGAATGGAAAGTCTCATTCCGGTTGTGAATAAACTGCGAGATGTGTTTCAAAAGGCTGGCTCGAGTTCATCAAATATTCAACTTCCCCAAATTGTTGTGGTTGGTAGCCAAGTAAGGAACGCATTTTTATTCTACCTCATTTCTGAATAGCTGAGAACATACTTGCACTTTCTTTGGGGCATTCATACCAACTAAACTTTGAATTATTCGCAGAGTTCTGGGAAATCTTCCGTTCTTGAGGGATTGGTAAAGAAACAATTCCTTCCTCGAGGAGATGGAATGGTGACCCGATGTCCTATTGTCCTTATGCTCATTCATACTCCAGGTAAGGCCACATTAGTTCAATGAACACATGGTGAAGACTAAGGCTGGACAATTAATTTCCACAGGGGATAAGGAGTGGGTTGAATTTGACCACAAGCCTGGAGAAAAGATTTCTGATTTTGCCAAAGTAGAAGAAGAGATTCGAAGTAAAACAACTGAAGTCTCAGGAGGACCCCTTTTTATTTCTCCAACACAAATTAAACTTAAAGTTTACTCGCCCAATGTGTTAACTCTCACTGTTGTGGATTTACCCGGAGTTGTAAAGGTGAGGAAATACCAATCTTGATTAATTTTTTTTATTAAGCTGTTTATGAGTTACGTAAAACCTTACGTGAATAATGGGTTCTTAAAGATTCCTGTTGGTGACCAGCCTGAGGACATTGAAAAACAGACGGTTGATTTGGCCAAGCAATACATTTGTCAACGGAACTCAATCATTCTAGCTGTCTCGGATGGAAGTGTAAATATTGCGAATTCTGACAGCTTGAAATTGGCGAAGGAAGTGGATCCCACAGAAGAAAGGACAATTGCAGTTGTAACCAAGGCAGACTTGGCTGAGGGAGATGATTTCAAAGCACTGATTACGGGACAAACTGTGCAACTGAAGTTGGGATTAGTTGGTGTTATCAACAGATCAAGACATCACATAGAGAAGAACATGTCATTTGAAGATGTGCAGGACGAGGAAGAATCTTTCTTTCAACGGGAATACCCACAAGTAGCAAAGTACCACGGGACTCCTTACCTGGCGAAGAGACTCAATCATATTTTGATGCAGCATATTCAAAAATGCTGTCCTTCTATCGACGTAATTAATTCGCTTCCACTAAACATGTCACCTTTGCCAGGGTTTAAAACTAATTTAATTTTTAGATGCAAGTGAAAGAGTTACTTATGAAAAATGAAACAAAGTTGGTTGGATTGGGAAGAAATGACATTCTCACAGACACCGAGAAGTTGCAAATTCTGACAAATATTATTGTGAAGTTTGCTCAGAAGTTTTCAGCTCAAGTGGACGGACAGAGATGGAAGGAGATAAGTACAAAGACAATAACTGGAAATGTGAAACTCACTTACGTCTTCTGGACTAATCTTCCGCAGTCACTGAACGCCCTGGATCCTTTGAATTCAATTACCGATAGTGACATTCTGATTGCTACGGCAAATGCTGGTCCAGCTGTTCATCATTTATTTAATCCTGAGGTATTTATATACACTTTTACAATTCATCATCGTGTTACATAAACCTTTAAACATAAAGATGTATGCATATTACCTATATAACCTTATAAATGTTTACAGGAAGCTGTAAACGTAATAATTAAGGAACAAGTAGAAAAAATGAAGCCAGTAGCTTTACACTCCACAAAGTTAGTTCACCAGGTTATGTCGGAGATGATAAAAAACTGCATGGACCACAGCCACCGGTTCCCTGCAGCAAATGCGGCCATAATGAAAGTCACTCTAGCAATGTTAGACAGGATGGCCAAGCTGGCAAAATCAATTGTGGAGAATTACATTGATGTTCAAGCAATGTCTGCGTTTACTAGCAACGCTATTTACAAAAAGGAAATTGCAACGTCAATGGCTAATTTGAATCCTGTTGGTCTTGGAAATTTACCTGTTCCGGTTTTCTTGGAAAACACTGATGACATATTAAAATTGTCCGACGGAACGCAATCGTCATCAGAAGAAAACCCAGAAGCATTGAAGAACCAAACTGAGCTTTTCACTAAAGTCAGACAATTGATTAAGGTGTATTTCGAGATCGTACGGGATCAAGTTGCGGATCATGTGCCGAAGGCGCTGCTGCATTCATTGATATATGCTGCATCGAGAGAGATCATGGAAGAACTGGTAAGTGAACTGAAATACGTTATTTTAAATGTAGTTAACTTTGAGACTTGCCCAGGTGAATGAATTGAGAAGTCAAGATCAAGCAGATATTCTAATTCAAGAGGAAAGGAAGACAGCTGAACAACGCCAAACTCTCATTCAAGAGATTGAGGTAGGAATTTCGTAGATTTTTAGTAGCTACATTAAAATATTTACTAAACACAAAATTTTTATTATTTTGTATCCTGTTCTGTCTTGAAGGACTTGAAGAAAGCGGCGGA
This sequence comes from Isotomurus palustris, assembly GCA_034696625.1. Lineage (NCBI taxonomy): Eukaryota > Metazoa > Arthropoda > Collembola > Entomobryomorpha > Isotomidae > Isotomurus > Isotomurus palustris. The sequence goes on from JAQGAD010000762.1 coordinate 4,821, forward strand.
TATTCTTGATGACGTAAGGGATGCTGGATTTATGGACTAGAGCTACGATGTATCATCACTTACTGATTAAATACACAAGCATGATAAAACAGATTGTAGGTCTATGCTTTATAGACTAATGAATGATTATTGGGATATTTTTCGTTCCATCGTAAATAAATGATTCATAAAGAACTTGCAAAGAAAACAAAAACCTTATTACATCAAACTTACAAAATTAATCGAGTAATCATCACAAATTCACAAATCCATTTAAAGAGACATCTTTGAATCTTCCAAACTTGTTCGTCAATATCCAGGCCTTACGTACAACTTGACTATCCATAAATTGTTAAATCTGATCAAATGAGTCATAAAAGTTTGTGTTCAGTTAGCACTGGTAAATGATTACGAAGAAGAAGGACTGGTTCTTTCACACTATATTGTTGTTAGGAATAACTTGCATTGTTCACATAAGCCTATACTCAATTTCATGAGGAGCTATTTACATTCACTGCAGACAGCAAATACAGAACTAATTGTAAGTTGTCTAATATTTTGTTGTAGATGGGTTGAAATGACTCATTCATTAATTCATTTTATAATCGTACATAGCCAAACGTTGAAAATAATTACTTACATTATTACGTAAAAACAATGAGTCGAATAGATTCTTTCCGATGAGTAATTGGGTCTCCTTTGGACAAACTCGTCGGTGTGCATAATTCAAGCTAAGAATTCAAGTGCAGATGTTCATTCATAAGAAAGGTAACTGTTTGTACAATATGAATATCAGTCAAGAATGTCACACACCACAGACCGGACGATGAATCATTACCAGAAAATGAGATAATCACAAATGAGTCTTCAGTCCACATCGACAGCCCAATTAATCGAATTACATGTGGAACAGAGTGAACGTATTTTAATGTATGACTGAACTTCCTTCAATAAACTCTGCTTATCGGTGTTAGGTTTAATTCATTGAATACAAGTCATCCACATAATTCGACTCGTTTTATCTTAAATCCATTCATGTGAGTCATGTGAAAATGTGTTCAGATAACGTTGGTCATTAATGTTGACCATGGACAACTAGTTCTTTCACACTTTAAGGTTGTTGGAAATAAAATGCATGTTTCAAATATGCCTTTATGAATTGTCATGAAGAATTCTTCTTGTAAACCCGTGGGCTACATAACGGGCAAGGATTCTTCCACAACTCCACAGTGTACTTCTGAACCATTTTAAGCCAAACCTTGTTAATTTGCTTTGCAGGAGGTAAGAAGTGATTAGAATTTGATCACCGAACTGGATAAAAGATTTCCGATTTTGGTAAATTAGAAAAAGAAGTTATTAATATGTAAATGAAATGTCTAAATAATGGGACTGGAACAACCACGTTCGAAGTAAATACGGAGTGATAATGTTTTATTATGATATAACTGAATAAATTAATTTGAATGTTTATCTCAGAATAATTTTATTATTATCCCAGAAATAAATGATGTATTTAAAAGAAGGGAGCTATTTTCGATCCAACATTTACAAATAGTTTTACTTTTTGAAAATTGTTTGTGTTCCCCGTTGTATTTTCACAGTTTTGATGGATTCAGCATTGCATTCAACGCCTTGTATTAATAAAAGGAATTGAAAGTCAAGAGAATTGAAAGAAATGGAGTTCAAAGTAAAATATGAATCAGCTGTCGACCTTCTTCCACGTAAACTATTTTGTAGACACTCTTTTTGTAGGCGGAAAGCGAACAAGGAACTATTTTCACTCTATTACAATTATTTTAGCTAAACATTTTAAAAATCGCGTCAGTTGTTGGCACTACTATCTAAGATTGCACTAACTCCCGTCGAATTGACGAGAGTAATGTTCTTGTGCCTCCGTCCCTCTTAGTCTGTATTGAAAATCCACTTCGGTCCATCAACTCTTAAGTCTGACATAAGTTGTCGACATTGCTAGTTTACTAGCCTGTAAAGTTGTAGGAATTTTTTGCAGCAATGGTGTGAAAGTGAGCAGGTCAAATGGTATTTTCAATTCGTCCCTCTTACAATTAGATTTAACATTGCAACCACAACAATTGATTTTTCCATCACAATTTTCTAATCGAACATCTGTAAGTGGAATCGGGGTTAAATTATGAAAATTGTAATATCATTTCTGAGTGAAAATCTTGTTAGCTGTCACATAAAGGTGTCAGTTTCGCCTACCAAAGCTTGGTCGGGCGTCATGCGGGTTCAAAGTGCGTCCAATAAAAGTGGTTCACCCTGTATATGTTTCGCTGTACAACAAAAGCATTTACAAAATTAAATAGTGTTTCCTGCCATGAATTGATAATTATTTCTTCTTTCATAATGTCTATGCGTCCATCTTCGTCAAATCAAGAGGATCGTTTCCTTAGCTTCCTTTTGAACGTTAGACATCCAATATTGAGACTGACTTCAGATGCTACTAAATTGACATATTTCCAAAATCAAACAGCTTTATTTATTCACCTGGCGTCAACCCTTATCGTCTTGACTTACCTCAATTCAAGAGGAGACTCCAACTGTCAATCCAATTCAACGCTTACGTCAAACATTAAAAATAAATTATTCTACTCAAAGTCCAAAAATGGTTATTAAAACATAACCTGAACGAAGCTTAAAGTTAGATTCATTAAAATAATATTCGATCACTGAATATTTAAAATTGTTAGAATCTAAAACTAGAGCTGCAAGGTATACAAATAAATTCCTCCGTACGGTTTACTTAAGCTTTGTATTCGCTTAAGCAGCAGTTGATGAAGCAAAGTTTTTAGGGCACCATCTTAACATATTTTACGGAAACCTAGAATCTAGAAAAAATAATTTAATAAACGTTAAAAGTCCACGAAGAGTTTTATCCCAAATTCGGTACTAGCCAAGTAAAGAACCTCTAAAATAATGATCATAACATCATACAAGTATGAAATTATACGTCAAATTAAAATCTCAAGGTTACTGCCTGGATTTTTGCCATATGAGTATAATGCAAACAAACAAATTCTGATGGTGAAGTCGAGCAAAGCCTCCCATTGGAAGTTTAGGCTAAGTTTATTGTGTAGTCTGCTTAGCAGTATAATAATGCTCGTCAGGTTGGCGACTAAAAATTACGACACTTTCCTTCAAAGCCTGGGAGTGTGTTTATTCATGTTAACAGTAAATCCACTCATCCTTCGTTGGAATTGCAAATGTGACTCTAAATACATCAACACACTGAATCTGATGGTGAGATTCGAAAGATACTTGGAGCAAAATGGATTCGTTAACGTAACAGGTCAGTACAACATTATTTTCTTCCGTAAATCATAAGAATCCTACGTAATTTTCTCATTTGGTGCAGAAAAAGCATTTGCTGGCTTGGAGAAATGTGTGTGCTACTTGATAAGGTCATACTTTATAGTAATCCCAGCTGTGGTAATATGTTACGTACCTGTTGTCCACTACCATCCTTGTTACCCTCCACTGCTGGCTTCATGGTTTGTTGACTGCAATAACTCGGATCCTGTAAATGACGAATCAAGGTTTTATCTAACGATTCTCGGTGTACTGAGTCTGGTAGCAGTGGAGATAAATACGCAATATTGCGTTTTCCACGGAGCTTTCAATGGTTTGGTTTCTATTGTTTGCTTACTGGAATACACATTATTAATCTGTGGGTATGTAAACATTGCTAAGCAGATTTTTTGAAAGAAGACAGTGATAAATTTTTAACTTGTTTGTTTTTTAAGGAAAGGAAATAAGACACGAATGACCGCGACTAAAATGAATGCTTACAATTCAATGAAGGTTTTGGAACAACTCATTAATGAGATATCCAAGTATACATTGTTGCCTGGAATCATTTGCTGGATAATAGTTATGGAAATTCTTGCTTTCTACGGAACTGTAAAAACATTTTCCTCTTTTTCTGAAAACGTATCTCTTTGCATTTTCTTCACAACAATTTTTGCATTTAGTGCTTTTGATTGCGGTTCTCTCCGTGCACACTCTTTCTGCGAAGGTATGTACAAGCTCACACATGTTACTGAAATGCTGGAAGCGTGAATCTCCTGCGGGAAACAAATTGAGCAGAAAACAACTTGCTGCTATGATTCCTCTGCGAATAAGGTTTCTTGATAACTTTGTAGACCGTTCAACACCTTTGGTTGCTAAGGATTTTATTGCGTCGCAGACAGCAACGTTGATAATGTTGGATTAATGTGAAAGATAGGATGGCACGGAACCACTTGTTGTCACTTGTACTTAAACTTAAACAAAAGTTGTATTTACATGCTTTTCTATTGAGTTATGTTTCAGTGCCGGTTATCGACCAGTAGACAAATAGGGTACGTAAGTGATCAGATTAGAACGGTAGTTCAGGCACTCAAGGCTAACTGATTAGAAAACGGTATTTTATAAAATAGGAACGGTTGAGCTTGACGTCATGGTTGTTGACTATACGTCTGTATAAAGTTAATATGAATAAAAAAGGGTTTGCAAATGTGAAGTACCTAATAATAATAATAATAATAACCTACACCAAGCAGATTCTCGAAGCCCAGGAATTTGAAAGACACCCACACGCTCAATTCAGATAGTTTCTACAAAAAATTTGCTTAGAAATACATTTTTAATTATTTATTAAGTAGTCGTTGCTAAGTGGTTTAGGGGAGCTGTGGCTTTATTTATTAGCGAAAACTGCTGAACCTTAAATAACGAATTCGTTTAGGAGTAATTACATTGGAAAAGGAAGATATTACAGTTCAAATAAAGGGCTTTTCACACTGAGTCCGTTTTTGATACGGACGTTAAAAATAAAACGGAAACGCATCCGTGCCCGTTTTTTTCCTTACGCACGTGAGACTGTGTTCACACTGAAAAATCTTTCACCAACACAATTTGAAGAAGTACTGGAACAGGTTGGACCTTTAATTGTTAAACAAGATACCCCTTATCGCCAGGCTCTGTCAGTCACTGTGCGGTTGTTTGTTACACTCCGGTAATTACCTCGGCGCCGAGTTAGTTGTGATTCCTGATCAGTAAAGGTCGTAACTTACAACTTATAAACTCTTCTTTCCCTTTCTAATTAGGTATCTTGCAACGGGAGATAATATGAGGACCATTGCAACAAGCTACAGCATCGGAACAAGCACTACTTGGATGATAGTCAGGGAAACTACAGTTGCAGTTTGGACAGCACTAAGCAGAAAATACTTACAGGTACTACTAAATTATGCATCAAAAAGTAAGTTATACTTCACATTTGGATTCTAATATTACAGGCGCCTGTATCACCAAACGACTGGACTAAAATTGCAGATGGGTTCCAGGAAAAATGGCAGTTTCCGAATTGTATTGGTTCTATCGATGGAAAACACGTAGTTATTGATTCTCCTCCTAAATCAGGATCTATGTTCTATAATTACAAGGGGACATTCAGTATTGTGTTGATGGCTACTTGTGATGCTGAGTACAGATTCACTACAGTCGATGTAGGGGCATTTGGCAGGCAAAGTGATGGAGGCATCTTTTCTACCTGTCCACTTGGAAAGGCGTTACAAGAAGGTTGATTGAAGAAAGAAAATTTTCAAAATATATGAATGCTCGAATGGCATGGACTAATTATGTGAAAAATATAATCTTCTAGGTGGATTAGTATTACCGGCGCCGGGTTACCTTCCAAGATCTACTTCTCAATTACCTTTCTGCTTCGTTGGAGACGAAGCATTTCCGTTACGAGCATATATGATGAGACCCTATCCAGGCCGAAATCTGACACGTCAGCGACGTGTGTTTAACTACAGATTATTAAGAGCCCGTAGATTCATTGAAAATTCATTTGGAATTATGGCCACCAGGTTTCGGATTTTTCGAAAGCCGATTCACGCTTATCCTGAACATGTGGAGAATATTGTGAAAGGTAGAGTTAGTTTTAATAGATTTCAATAATAGTTTTTAACACGTCTGCTTTGAAACTTACAGTATGTACAACCCTCCATAATTTCTTGCGAACCAAGGATTTGGAAACCTCGGCGCCGAGAAGAAGGTATTGTCCTCCAGGATATGTCGATGAAGATGACAGACGGAATGGCCAGTGGAGACAGAACGGTGCAACAAATGCATTGAGAGACATTGGACGTCTTAGTTCTAATATGCATTGTAGAATGGCGAAAGAAATTAGAGATCAGTATACTACATACGTCAATGGGGAAGGCTCAGTGCCACGGCAGTTGCAAGCAATAGGTATCGAGAATTGATGACTTTTTATTGAAATAAATAAGATCACTTAGCATGCTGTATCTTTTGGGCACCCATTAATCAGAGTTATTGTTATTCTCACAACGAGCATCCAATATTAGCTGTTGAATGTTTAACTTCACCCTTGCAGCCTGTAAATCTGATAGCCCTCTTAAATCTTCTGCAATTGAGATAGCAAAAAAGTGATGAGAGTCAAAATCATCCTTGGACTTCTTCAAATACTCCAACAACGCATCATTGCTTGACTCCTCGTCAAGTGCGTTTTTCTTCTTCTGCTTTGGTTTCCGGTGAAAGACGTTTTCTCCAGGCGCCCGGTTATCCTCTTCTTCATCCAGTAAAGTCCCATCGTCAGCAACCTCGGACTCCATTTCCAGGCTGTTTCCGGAAGTTCTGTTAAAGTTAGAACGACATAAGTAAACTCAGTTATGTTAAGATAATGAAAGAGGATGAATTCAAAAACATTTTCTCGCTTTTTTTGGACTGCGAATTTGTCCAAAAATTCTAAAGTGATTATGTGAGTCCACTTCTGAATTTTCTTCGCTTTATCCCCACTTTTCCCTTTTAGCTGTTTCTTCTTTCGAACATAAGTGTCTCTCAAGTACCTCCATTTTGCCTTGCACCAAGCACCTGGCAAAGTGTTTCAATTATTTAATTATTTACGAATTCACACGGCGCCGTGTTTATGATGTTCTGTAATTTGTTTTACGTACTATCCATCTTCACTTCCGATGCTACATTTAACCATTCCATTTGCTTTCTACCAGCGTTCTTGCTGTCCTTATGGGAAGCGTCGTACAGCACCTCTCGTTTGCGGACACTTTCAATAAGCAATTCCTCTCGGTCAATTTATTTAGCTGAATCTTCCAACTGAAGGTCTATTTCGGATGATGAAGGTCCCTCCAACGCCGATTTCGACATATTCGGAATGCAAATTGATAACTAGCTATTTTGTAATTTAATAGAAGGTAATTCGGGCGCCCGACACGCTTCTAGAGTGTATGGTGTGAAGATAGAATAGGAATCAGAGGAACAACGGAGTTGAAAGTAGAGCAATGCTCAACTTGACAAAACGACACGGACGTGATGTTTCAAGTGGCCTGCGTAAAAGTAACGCAAGCTACCGGCGCCTGTGTGAACACCCTTCCGTTTTTCCTGCGGACGTAAATTTTACGGTGCGTAAAATAAACAGAGCGGACAACTTTTTACGGAGAGGTGGTGTGAACACCTCTGCGTCAACGTTTATTTTATTTTTAACGTCCGTATCAAAAACGGACTCAGTGTGAAAAGCCCTTAAGAATATCTAATTTTGAGTAATAAGTTAATCACCCTACACGGGCTCGTTAGTTAACGTAGCAAGCTTATCTTTTGATAGACACAATAAACCATGCAATTGTACATTGTTTTAAAATTTCAACTCAATCGGATGCATACTCGAGGAAATCTGCTCGGAACAAACTTTACAGTGCTTCTTAGAAACACACTTAAGTTCAGTTTCTAAGGTCAATTATACACTTAAAAGTCCATAGGTTGCTCTAAATCAACAAGGACTAATCGGTTTACTAGCAGCAGCAAAGATTTTCTCGTTTAGTTGCGGAAAACATGAGATATCTCGATTAACAGAATTCAACCAATTCTGCATGTTGGGACTTAAGCATTTGCCACGCGTGACCTAAGCGTCATAGCACAATTCTGTTTCTAAAAGACACAATGCCATCACTTTTGCTAACACAATGCCAAGTTTGGTGACCGTAGCTTCAGTAGTTTTTGAGTAAATCGTTATACACACAGACAGACAGACGGTCAGACGGACGGACACATTACGTGTTCCTATAAGCCTAAATTCCTGGGCTAAAATTCAACGATTCACCAAAATTGGCTTTAAAGCTGAACATGAATACTAAAAAACAAGAAAGGGAAGATATCAGAATGAAGCTAAATAATTCAGAAATGTAATGATTTGCATCGATTCTTCACTCATGACCTCGCAAAAAGTTCATGAAAAAATCTATGTATTGATTTTCACTAAATAATCATTCTAAATATGATTATTATACTTTACGTATTGATTTGTTGAGTTCTATCCACACAAAAAACAGAAGCAGATTTATTCAACGATTAAAAGGCTATTATGAAGGAAGAAGCTTGTGAACACAAATCAAACAACTTGCAAAACACATTCAACTCACCTCGCCCTCCCTAAAAACCTAAAAAGGCAACATTAGTTCTCAGAATTCGCGTTAATTCATTACTGGAAACCAGTTTTGTGTCTAATCAATCCAACAGAACATAATAATTTTTTCCCCGGTTGCCCCACATTTACATCTTAATAAATTCCAAAGTTACTTGGGTATTTGTGAAACAAGTTTCAGTTGCCCAAGACTCGAGACCCGTGCAAATCCAGTTTTGCATGCAAATCTTTAATTATTAGTGGAGAATTAACTCTTTGTCCTCAGTTCATTTTTACATTCAGTGCGAATCGGAGTCATGAAGTGTTCAATCCCCAAAATGAATTTTAAGGCATGGCAGGCAAAGCTTCCCTTATTCTTTCGGATTCGTGGAAGTGTCGTCTTTGTTGTTTGGCCACAAGTTCTCTTCGGAATTTTATATTCCGTGTCCATCGTAAGTTTCCACAAATACTCGGGATATCCACTACCCGATTTCCCTACTGCATTCATTCCCGTCTTGGGATTGGTGATTGGTCTCCTTCTTGTGTTTCGTACTTCCACGGGATACGATAGGTAAGGAATTCAAAATTTTCATTTTATTTCATTAAACTATTTTTATCTCATAAACATCTTTTATCTATTTACATCTCATAAAATAAATTTTAATCTCACATTTTTAGGCAAGATTGTGATTTATATTTAAGAAGACTCCGTGTGTGTGTAAAATAAAAACTTGCTCTGTGCTTCTGCTTGATTCCAGGCAACAGAGATCTAATTTATCATGTCATAACCTGTTTTGCAAAATAATTGAGTACCTACCGACACACGTGTAGTCTTATTGAATATAACTTGCCATGCATAAATGTAGCAACTTTTTTGTTGCAGAATTGATTTCATTTTTGCACAGTTGTGTATTCACACACCAGAGCTCAAACAGACGTATAATACTTCTTTAATTATTGCTCAGAAGGAATGCTCATATGCTAATTGACTAAGTATTGCAAATTATCTTTAAACCTTGAACATAATGAATTCAGAAAAGTATGCGCAAAAATTCACAACATAACTTTACATTGTGATGGGTAAATAATTTCATAATCTGCTGCAGATATTACGAGGGAAGAAAGCTGTGGTCTAATATGATGTTCAGAATTCGCACATTGGCAAGATGCACATGGCTGGGAGTGAAGGACGATGGGAAGCCAGAGAATTTAATAGAGAAGAGAACTGCTATCAACCTACTCGTGGCATTTGCATATGCAACAAAAAACTACCTGAGAGAAGAATATTCGTATGATGAAGACCCGGAGATCAGCAGCCTAACTAACCACCTCCCGAGGATTCAAGAAGAGAAGAACAATTCGAAGAGTCCTTCCAGCCACTCAACTTCGAATGGAGATAATGTTCGATTAGCTCGATTGGGATCAAGTGGACAATTGTCAAGCAAAAGTGTGTCACTTGAACTTCCAGATGATGACGGAAAGACCGAAGGAACGGGAATAAGAAATGGAGCGCAACAGAAAATCACGATGTCTGTGAGAAGGAAGGTGAAGAAAGCAAGTTCGATGGAAGATGAATTGGAAAAAACTGAGAGTGTGTTCCAAGCTCATGACAAAGTCACTCCGACGAATATTCCCATGGAACTGGTTTACTACTATCAGACTTACATGTACAAAGTTGTGAAGGAGGAGAAGGTTGATGGAACCACTGCCATGTTTATGCTCAGCTGTAAGAAGTTGCTCCAATTATTCATTTTGTAATTGATTGCTTGGTTTTTGAGACTGGTTTTATTTAATGTTTAGTCTCAAATGAACTGATGAACATTTTGGCTCAACTGGAGAGAATTCTGAGAACTCCCATTCCACTCGCATATTCCATTCATCTCCATCAATCGATTTGGTTGTACATGTTGACGCTGCCGTTTCAAATGGTTGGGAAGTTGGGGTGGATTACGGTGCCTGGAATGGCACTAGGATGCTTTGCTCTCTTAGGAATATTGGCGATTGGAGGAGAGATTGAGAATCCCTTTGGTTATGATGATAATGATCTTCCGTTGGATGAGTTTTGTGAGGTTAGTGGTATTTAACTTTTCTATTAATTACAGCTTGATGATACTTCAATTAAGTCTTTACAATTATTCAGGTGATTCAACATGAAGTAGCAAAGTTTGCTAGTCAAAAGTTTCCACATCCCAACACTTGGATTTTCCACGAGAACAATACGCCTTTCGGAATGGAGTCTCAGTTTTCTTCACTGGATTTAAAAAGCATGGAGGAATCTGAGTTCCATTCGCATTTCGCAAATATGTTTCAAATGGATGAAGAACAGAGGAAAGAATACGAGAAGAAAGAAGAAGAAAAAAGGAAAGAAGAGGAAAAGAAGAAGGAAGCTGAGAGAAAAGAAGAGGAAGAAAAGAGGAAAGAAGCTCAAAAGACAGAAGAAGAAGAGAAGAAGAAAGAAGAGCAAGAAAAGGAATCTAAGGAAAGTCAAAAGTAGACTCACTTTATATTTGAACAATGGGAATAATTACTCGAGGTTCTGACCGATGTAAACGAATGCAATCCAGTTTTTGTACAAACGATTCTGTATACTTAAGATTACCCGTGAAACTGAATGCAGCCTTACTAAATGATTAAAGATTGTTTAACAATCAGTTGAATGTATATGAGACTTTAAAGATATTGTTATTGTTAAGTAGGAAAGTAAGTGTTTGTATTGTAAATTAGGGGATTAAAGAACTATTACATAATAATGTCTGTTCGTTTAATTGTTTGTGCCATGCGAATTCAAAATTGTGCAGCTCATTTGCAATCAGAAAGTAACACATGAAATCAAAAACCAATACAGTGCAATTTTAGTTCGTAATGAAGGAATTAGCAAAACTTAAAGTGAAATATGAAGACAAATGGGAATTTATGCTTAAGTTAGACTACCTTCTCATCCACAAGAGCTTCTGTTGCAACACAATTGAGGATTGCGAATCTTGTGAAAATGTTATTAGTCCAGATTGTAACAAAAATATGTGGCAGAATTTAATGGTAGTGCCCTGGCTACAAGAAATCGAGCACACACAATGAAATCTTATCATATGCATTCCATAATTTGTTGGTCTTTTACAACAATAAATGTTAAAATGAGATTTCGAATAGCTGTTCGCAACACCAATTTGTAAAATATAATTTTTTTTCATTTTGGTATACACTTACGTGAAGAAAAATTGTGCAGCTGTTCTAAAAACCGTCAGTTCAGTGTGTTCAGCGTTCAACCGTCAGTTTCCAACCTCGGTTGTTAGATTTCGAAAAAATGGAAGCAAAAAATTCGAAAAATGAATAATGGGAAGGGGTAGACAGGCATTCATAAGAATGTAAGGAGGAATGTATGAATATAAGAAACATAATTTAGAACAGAATAGTGTTAGCATCAAGCAAGGTTCTATTGTTAAAACAAGAACTAGTTTTTCCGTAGGTAAAAATTCCCTGTTTGATTTCTTTTTCATTTAGATCAGAGTTTTTAATCAATAAAATAAGTAAGTGTACGACGATTTAAAGTTCGATTACACATCATAATACGATTGATGGTTCGATACTACCAGAGAAGGAAACAATGTTCCGACATGGTGTACAGAATTCGGGTGTTGGCACGATGAACATGGCTGGGTGTGAGAGATGAAGGTCAACCGGAGATGTTGATTGAAAAAAGAACTGCGATAAACTTACTCGTAGAATTTGAATATGCAACAAAGAACTATTTACGAGAAGAATGTTCATACGATGAGGATCTACCGATAAGTCAGTCGACTTCACATCTCCTGAGGATTCAAGGTGAAATGAAGAATAATAAGGAGACCACCTCGAGTACATCTATTTTGGATGCGGACAGTCGACTTGGTTCTAATGGAAAATTAAGTGCTTCACTTGAACTATCCGATTACACAGTTGACGAATGTTGTAAGAAGAACAATGAGAAAGCAGGGAATGAAACAAAACAGAAAATTACAATGTCAGTCAGAAGGAAAGTGAAGAAAGCAAACTCAATTGACGGGGAATTGAATAAAAGGGGGAGTTTGTTCCAGGCCTACGACACAGTTACTCCAACAAACATTCCAGTGTAAATCGTTAACTACTTTTAAACTTGAATGTATAAAGTTGTGAAGGAGGAGAAGGTCGATGTGCTTACTTCAGTGGTCATGCTTGTTTGTAATTACATAAATTTGAGACAATTTAATTACTTTATTAACTCTGCAATTAATGCTTTGTGTTTTATTTCTAGTTACCAATGAGCTGATAAACACTTTGTCTCAACTGGAAAGAATCCTTAAAACGCCCATTCCAATTGCACATTCGATTCACCTTCATCAATTAATTTGGTTGTATCTGCTAACACTGCCTTTTCAGATTGTTTACAAGTTGGGGTGGATTAGTGTTCCTGGAATGGCTTTAGCTTATTTCGTTCTTCTGGGAACACTCGCGATTGTGTGGGAAATCGAGAATCCGTTTGGGTATGGTAATTAAGATCTGCCTTTGGATGAGTTTTGTGAGGTGAGTCATAAGTAGCTTATTTCTGACTCGCAATTTCCAGCAGATGAACTCTCGATTAAATATGTTTGTTTATTTAGGTTATTCAGCATGAAGTAACAAAGTTTGCAAGTCAAAAGTTTCTACATCCCTGCACTTGGATATTTAACGGGGACAATCAACCTCTTGGCTCACAGTCGCAACTGTCAGCGTTGGATTTAAAGAGCATGAAGGAATCCATGTTTCACTCGAATTTCCAGAATGTGTTTCAAATGGATGAGGATTAGAACAAGGATAGTAAGAGAGCAGAAGAGAAAGCTCAAAGGATAAAACGCACGAAAAAAGAACAAGCAGAAGTTGAGGAAGTAACTGAGAATGCAGATAATCAAAATGAAGAATAAACAGAGTGTAAAAATAATAACTGATTACTTCATTTTAACTACAAATTAATTAAAGTTAAGCAAAAAGATGCTTAAGTTTAAAAACTGATTATAACAAAATCTTCCAAAACAATTACTGTTGGCATTTTACTCAACTTCAAATGCAAAGCACACTCGGTACATTCTCAATCTACTGCGATATTTTAATTAACTGACTGCACTTTTTTCATGTTCAAGATTATTTTAGTAACAATTGTAAGTGCAGTTATCTTAAACAATTCCGTTTCAAGTGAACTGATGAGCATTTTTGTTAAATGGAAAGAATTTTGAGGTGTCCCATTCCACGAGCATATTCCATTCGTCTTCATCAATCTATTTGACTCCACATGTTAACACTCCCAATTCAGATTGTTAGTCAGCTGGGATGGATTCATGTTCCTGGAATTGCCTTAGTTTATTTCGCTCTTCTCAACACACTTGGTCTGCATTTATGCTGATTATGTTTAGGCAATAATGCGGTATTCAATAACTTAAGAACTAAAAGCAAAGGTCATTGTAGTAAAAACAACAAAGCTTTCGAATCTGAACAACTGAATGGAACAGATAATGGATCGAGGAAAATAAAACATTTATTACAAGACTGATGTGGTTGTTAACCTCGGTACGTCTCATACAGGGATATTTAGATATTTTGAATATTTCCCAAAGTAGAGTATTGTGAAAAACATTTGGTACACCTTTCAGCCGCATTTTTTCCTGGAGCTAAGTTGTGTTTTATCATTGTGCACAGGGGTTTGATTTTAGGAATAGAAATGATACAGAAAACGAATAAACATAACTGAATGAATATGGTATGAGACTCAACATACCATAGCTTGTGGTATGTTTAATCCCATACTTAGATAAGCATTTACGGTCTCAGAAGATTAGGATAAGAAGTCTTCTCTGCATTGCACCACTAATTTGTTGTGCTTAAGATGTGGGGTAACAGTATGAATCTATTCCCTGCTTGGTTTGAAGGAATTGCTCTTGAGGTTATTCATTAAGCAACTTTAAGTTCAGCTCATTTGTTTACCTTTAAGTTCTAAATATTCAACATGCTTTTAAAAGAACGTAAGGAAAATATTCCTTTTGTGTTTCGAATACAGGGCAGTGTAATTTTTGTGATTTGGCTGCAAGTCTTGTTTGGAGTTTGTTATTCAGTGACTGTTGTAAGTTTCCACAAATACTCAGGATATCCTATTCCAGACTTCCCAGCCTCATTCATTACAGTCCTTGGTTTGGTAATTGGCCTTCTTCTTGTGTTTAGAACTACAACTGGTTATGACAGGTAAGTTTGTTTTCCTTAACTAGATACATTTGATCATTGGTAAATGCGTTTTGTAGTGATCTAGTCATCCATATTCCATGTGATATGTAGGATGAATAATGTTTAAATTATTTTCCTTGGCTGGTTTATTGTAAAATTTCTGAAATACATTTATTATGATTAGATACTACGAGGGAAGGAAACTGTGGTCAGATATGACGTACAGAATTCGGACACTCGCAAGATGCACATGGCTTGGAGTTAAAGACGAAGGTCTACCTGAGAATTTAATAGAAAAGAGAACAGCAATAAACTTACTCATAGCTTTTGCTTATGCTACAAAGAATTACCTTCGAGGTGAATATTCATATGACGAGGATGGAGAGATAAGAAGACTCACTCTGCATCTCCCGAGAATTCAACAAGAGACTAAAGAGAACGGATTAGATTCCTCTTCTGAAGCAAAAGGGAAATTATCGATCGAAGAAAGATTGGGAAGCAAGGGAAGTAAGCTTCACGCTCATGACACAGTCACTCCAACAAATATTCCAATGGAACTGGTTTACTACTTTCAAACTTGGGTGAACAAAGTTGTGAAGGAGGAGAAAGTTGATATGCCTACTTCAGTAGTCATCCTCAACTGTGTGTGATTACATAATTGTAATATATGTTAATGATCTTATAACTTCTGTATTTAATGCACCGTGGATTTTTCTTATAGTTACAAATGAACTTATGAATATTCTGGCTCAACTGGAAAGAATTCTTAGGACTCCTATTCCTCTCGCTTATTCAATTCATCTGCATCAGTCAATTTGGCTGTATTTGTTGGCACTCCCATTTCAGATTGTTAGTCAATTGGGATGGATTACCGTTCCTGGAATGGCCTTAGCCTACTTTGCTCTGTTGGGAATTCTCGCAATTGGTGGGCAGATTGAGAATCCATTTGGTTATGATGACAATGATCTTCCACTGGATGAGTTTTGCGAGGTTAGTTGGTATTAGTTCATGTCTTTGTTGCATTTCTATGGTAATAAATAATATTGAGTTTATACCTTCTTATAATAAACTTTCTTTACAGGTCATTCAACATGAAGTCACGAAATTCGCGAAACAAAAATTTCCACCTCCTGACACTTGGATTTTCAATAAACTGAATGTTCCCTTTGGGACACAATCCCAACTGTCGGCTCTGGACCTACGGAGTATTGGGGAGACTCAGTTCCATTCACACTTCTTGAATCGGTTTCGTGTGGATAAACAACTAACTAAAGATTCTGTGGAAAAGATAAGTGAAGGAAATTAACCAGGTGAAGATCCTAAGAACAATAAGAAAGGAATCAATGTGGTTAAAATATTGAAAAAATAGTGTACGATAATTTTTTTGAATATCTTGAAGGTGGCAATAAACCAACTTAGAGTCTCATTCAGCCAGAATTGAACACAGTATTTTGGGAAATATTAAAAATAATTATAAGAATGAGCAGAAATTGCGTTGATTGTTTACTTTATTTGCTTGAATCTTGTGTTTAAAATTTGTTGCTCTCCAAATGACGGAGAGTAGAAATAAATCTTTCAGAATCATCCAGTGTATTGTAAACTTTTATTTAGAACTTTTTTGTAATTTTGAACTTTTAGGTGCTTCGTTGCAGGAAGGCAATTTGTGGAAAATTGCATGATTGATTCTTCTATGCATTGACAGGCAAATATCAAACGGTTTTTATCGATAAATTGACAATGCTAAAACGCTTGATTACGGAAAGATCGGATACTTGTAGCATATAAGCAGCCAACGTGAAATATAAGTGTTGACTGTAAATTCCCCACTAGGTGATTAAGTATTATTTAAAAGTTAATACATAAAATTAACAGACACATTATACGTATTAGAAAAACATATACATTCCCAATTTCGTAGTTTAGTCGTTTTTTCACTGTTCATGTGTGGATATTTTGGCCTTTTTCTTGGCTCCCACTCATTTGCTTTAGAACGTCCTCATTTCTTAATTGCTAAATAATAGCGTCATGCACACGGTATTTTCTTCCTTCAAGTTGTGTGAAATAATGTCAGAGTTCAGACGCAAGATTGTGACTGCAAACAAGCAACTTCGTTGAGTGGAATTGCATGACTGCGTGCGTGACTTCAAATAATAAATTTGTGCCTACTTAGCGCATACGGTTTGAGCAGGTCCATCGAAACTCATCTGACCAATTTTTGAGCGCACACAGACCCACACATTTGTTAATACATAAGCACGCAAAAATTATGTCCAATGCAAACAAATTTTAGTTTAGCTGTAACTCCCTTCGACATTGTATTGCTACAATTTCTTATCAAATAAGAAAACAAACTTGATCATTTGTGAACCCTTTCAGGCCCGGTATCTAATTCAATGTGACATATTATTCTTTCAAATGTACAGGTGAATTGATTGATGTCTTCTGTCAGTTGCAGTTCAATATGTATTGCTTTAATCTTAATTGAATATTGCATTTGCTTAAGTGTTCAATAAAGCATTGAACACTTAAGTGTGAAAAAATGTCTTTCTAAATCCCGTTGTATTTCTTGATCTCCCCTTCCCCTTCCCTGTGCCTGCCCCACTAAGGACTTAAATTTAATACACAGGGGCTTACTGGCAGAAGAATCTGTTGCATAATTAAATAGGTAACTAATTGTACTTACTTTTGTACGCATCTCATTAGGGGCTGGCCGAAGGCAATAACGATTTTGCTATACATCGTGTAGTGGAAGTTTACGGGAATTAAAGTAAGAACATTCATAGAACATGCTATACTTTGCAATCAGTTTAATCTTTACGTAAACTTTGCCAAAGCCAACTTACGCTTTGCGGTTTAGAAGCGAATACATTCTTAAATGCACGTATATAACTATGTAGCAGCATATATAAGTTCAGGAACTAATCTTAAGTGAAGGACAACATCAGGTTGTGTTACAGGTCAGGCTTAGTTCTAAAATATTTACTTGAATGTGGATAGTCAGTTATTGGAAAGGTCACCTAATTGACCGAAAGGAGAATCGAAATGTAAGGTTGTTGATAAGGAGAATTCCTGCTTTGCTCACCATAACTTTTTTACAGAATTTAACATAGTCTTGAGCCTAAAGATTTCCAGACAAACAGCTCATTTTCTTTTACTTCCACTGTTATAAATTAATTGAGGCAACTGATTGGCATGAACGATGAAGTGTTACATTGGAAAAACTCTGTTCTACGCTTAACTGGCCAACCCACACACTAGTTAGTTGGATTTGCTTTAGCTAAGATACCAGTTAAAGCTTATTAGGGAAACTCCATGGAAAAAGTCAAAATTTACCGGAAACCCGAAATTCCCCGAAATTACCTGAAAATTCGGTGCCAAAATTTTTTGTCTCGTTTTGCCCCGAAATGTCTCAAAATAGCCCCAAAAATATCCAAAAAGCCCAAAATGTCTCAAAAAGCCCCAACAATACCAAAAAACCCAAAATGT
Source organism: Isotomurus palustris (assembly GCA_034696625.1). Lineage (NCBI taxonomy): Eukaryota > Metazoa > Arthropoda > Collembola > Entomobryomorpha > Isotomidae > Isotomurus > Isotomurus palustris. Next base: position 22,924 of record JAQGAD010000762.1, read on the forward strand.
CTCAAAAAGCCCAAAAAATGTCAAAAAAGCCCAAAATGTCTCAAAAAGCCCCAACAATATCAAAAAACACAAAAAATGTCAAAAAAGCCCAAAATGTCTCAAAAAGCCCCAACAATATCAAAAAACCCAAAATGCTTAAAATTTCCCAAACCCGCAAAAAACAGCCAAAGAAGGTCTCCGAATGCCATAAAAACGCCAAAAAAGCCAGAATATGGCTGGCAAAATTTCCTTTAAACGTCAGAAACGCGTACAAATGTCTCAATAATGTACAGGAACAGGAAAAAAGGAGAAAACATGCCTAAATTCCAGCAAGTTTACAAAACGCGCCTAAATGTGATAAAATGCAACTCACAATCTTTCAAGATATCATTTGTAGCTAGTATTCAGTATGTCATGGGTTGTCAGTACACAATTATTTAAATCCGGTTTAAAAATTCGATTATTTTTAAAAGTTTTATTGGAGTCTTTAAAAGATCAACTTTTATTCTAAGACGGATTTAGTTGAATCAAATTGCTAAGATATGTGTATGTGTATCCAAAACCAAATTAAAAAATCTGGTTAAAAGATATGAATTTCAACAACCAAACAACTGCGACAATCAGAGTGTTCCGATGTTGCGAATTCATTCCATTTTTCCTTGTCGTCTTGTCTTCTCTGGCTTCTGAATCCCCTTATTTAGGCATGAACTTTGTCACTTGCATTCAGTCATGATAGTGAATACGAACTACTTTGTTTTGTTTTTGTTATATATCTACACAACCCAAAGTGCATGCATTTGATAAGGAATCCAATCTTAATGTCGAATTTGCTGAATCTAAAGTGCTTTAAGTATCTAACATACACTCGGTCATTGAATGTTTCGTCCAAAAATACGCAGAAGGTAATATGTTAGGACACCTTCGCAGTGTTCGTGATTTCCTTGACTTCTTTCTTGTCTTCACAAAGGTACTCTACTTGGAAATATCCAGCTTTGGAATGAAAAAGGTTCGGCTGTTGTAAGTTGAGTAAACCTTTTTTCAGACAAGCAAGGAGCAGGCAAATAATTTTAACCTAGGAATACATCTGTGAGCTTAACAATCAAAACAGAAAAAGAAAATGTGAAACTTCAACACTTGCAGAAAAGGGATAGATTACTCGAAGGATAAAAATGATACAGTGTGCTAGGTTCAAAAAGAAACCTTTACGAAATTCGTAATCGCCCAATATGGCTCGCCTTCAATCAGTTACAGTTTCATGCGCATTAGTTCATGTTTCTTAAATGTTCATGAACATTTAAGTGCGAGAATTCTTCCTAAATTCATTTATCTTTCTTGATCTCCCCTGCCCTGTGCCTGTGTCACTAACGACTTAAACTACGCACGCAGGTGCTAATTGGCAGAAGAACCAGTTGCATGATTAAACATATGATTGTACTTATGCTTTTAGAGAGGATGTCCTAAGGCAATGAAGATTTTGTTATACATCGTATAGCAGAAGTTTTTGAGCATGCAAATAAGAACATTCATAGAACATATTATATTTTGCCATCAGATTAACTTTTATATAAACCTTGCCCAGGCGAACTTATGCTTTGTGGTTAATAAACGAGTACATCATAAGATGTACGTATACAAAGGCATACAATAGTGCAGGAACTAAGTAAAGGGCTACATGAGGTTGTGGTTCTGGTGACTTGTAGTGAAGGAAAAGTTAGTAAATAATTGTCAGTAAGGAATATTTTGTAAAGTAATAGTAAGTAAAAGGAAAAGTTAGTAAATGAATCATTAGCAAAGAGTAAGTGTTAGCGATGGAATGGATAGTAAGTCAGAGATTCATCGTGTTTTGGTTCTTATGGAATTAAAGAAAGCTTAGATGTGACCGGTCTGATGAAGAATAAAGAGAAGAAGTTTTTCCCTGTGCCCCTCTATTTGGAATTGTACTTCCCCCCATAAGTTACCCGCTATGCGGACATGTTGTTGTGTGTGGTGACGGCGAGGTGAAGGCGAGGAGAGAGAGAGAGGAGCGAGGAGGCAGATCACTGTAGGCACTTGGTGCAGTCAGACGTAGATTTCGGGTTGTAATAAAAGTTAATAGTTTGTGGTGCGAATTCGTGTGTTTAGCGTTCCCTGGGAACCCCCACATATTCTACAGTCACACCCCCTTAGCTTTATCCTTCACACCGGGCACTATCGAGGTTTTAGGTCGCATAGGGCGTCCACATTAGAGACTAAAGGATTTCTGGAACATAAGCTTATTTGGCTTTGAAACCGAGACTAATAAATAAATTAAGACTTCCTAATCTTATGAGACATGTCAGTCAAACCTTCTTGGGGGGCAACGCTGGTCCGAACATATTTATCGAACACACCATTTCGCTGTATTAGATTTTGCGTAGATACAAATAATTTCGTATTGTTGTGGTAGGCAGTTAAAGAGAATCCCACATTATTTGGCAATTCTTCAGTAGATTTACTTTTATCATCCTCTTAAAAACATTATTTTGCCATCACAAATTCATTTTCACATATTGGGGAATTTTTCCATATATCTGAGAATATACATGACGACAAGATTGGTTTTTAGACTTGTATAACCATAAACGAACTTCTGTGTGTATGGGTACCAAAATTGGACTACAGCTACTTAGATAGGGCCACCTTGACACACTCCAAAGACAACCACTGGCAACGTTTTCAATCTTTTGACACTTGGGAACGAGCTCTGCATCGCCTTCCTTACATGCTTATATAGGTCACCTGAACTTAAACAAACACGCACACAGATAAGCTCACAAAAGGTGCTTTTGCGTGCCATTAAAGTTGTTGAATCATCGTAAAGTTGTGACAGCTCTCCTCGGAGATATTATTTGGCACATAATCTCAAACAGGATAACCCCAATCGGCTGGTAGTCGGTTGGACAGTTACAATCACATGTGTCATGGGTCATCATTTGAAAGTTCACTGTATCTGGTCGTAGTAAAAAATCAATTAGTTTTCGAATTTCTTCTCCAATTCCCTAGGTATTTCTTTTTCATGGACAAGTAATAGTGATTCGTTATAGTAAAAAAGTCAAAGCATTTTTATAGACATTCCTTGATCAGTACAAAATAGACTGGTCTCCCACAAGTATCCTTTGGAAGGTATAGCATAACTCATTTCCATCACACCGTACCGGCAGATAAGCTAATTCGGAGTGGAGTTGTGACCAGAGTCAGAGCCCACACTACAATTTTTCCGGATTGTGAACTACAACAACAAATGGGGGATCTTTGGGTTATTATCATATACCAGGAGAACCGAATTTTTGGATTATTGAACAAAAACAATAACTGAAATGGGAGCTTACTCAGTGGAAGAGAATTCACAAGCGTTTGATAATAACACCATTTACCCACACATTTGTAATTAAAGATGTGTGTTATCATGAAGCAAATAATTACATGGAGAGTTTCATCTAACCGCTGTGATTTTCATAGTTCTTTCACGACGTATCTATAAATTATGGAGGCACGTTAATTCTAAGCATTTACACAAACATAATTTTCATAAATTGCTCTGTAAGTAGTTTTGGAGCATTTAGTTTCGTCCTGTTTCAAGTAGATTCATAAATAATTCAAAATAGTTAACCAGTCGATGACTGACGTGATAAGCAATGGAGAAATAAATCTAGCGTATCTAGAGAAAGCTAAAGATTGCGACTTTGTTCGAGACTAAACGCACATCAAAACCGAACTCAATATAACACCAATTCAAGTCGCGTAGCGAGAAGGTTCACACATCTAGTTCAACGCGTACAAAAATAAACCAAGAGCGAAACTGAATAGAACTTACACATAGTAAAAACTTTGAATAAAAAAATTAACACCAGCAGAAGTTCACCACTGAAAATCAATTACAATATTGAAATTGTTAGCTGGTTTTTGTCAGTTAATATGGCAAAAGAAGCTAAAGCTGTCTCCACAACATCCCAAAATGAAGTAAAAATCAAATCATTTGATAAAAATTTTAGTACAAGGGACACTAGATTCCACAGAATGTTGTTTTGCATGAAGCTGCAAGTTAAGCTATGCAACTCCCTTAGATGTATTCTTTACGAGTTGGACGTTGAAAAGCAGCGAGTGATTCCACTTCGATCTAAACAGCAGGCTAACTTTTGCAAATTTCAAGTGATTCTTCATGGCGTATACGCCTACTCAATGGCTCTGTATTTCTTGACTTCGAAATCCATTAAGTCAAATAACACAGGTGAAAACATTATGGGCGTAGTTTTTCTGGTTGTCCTTGTTGGCACTACATTTATGCGAACAACATACTGGGTGATGCAAGAAGAGGCTACTCTCCTGTGGAACTCTTTCCTCACTTTTGAAGAGAAACACCTTCCACGTAATATTTGAGAAACCGACTGTTATAAGAACAAGAATTGCATTTGAAATTGTGTTTGTATTTCAGCACAAAACATGAAAAAGCCAAACGACTTGCTGGCAGTGACGTTGTGCACGTTGGGAATAGTTTCCGGTGGAGGACTTGGACTTTTAATTGGCGCGATGACCCTTGTGAATCCTTGCCTTCCTCCACACTTGGGACACATGTTGCTGAAGAAAGGGATTGGACAATGCATTGTCCCTTCGAACGCAATCAGATTTGGTTTCTTGCTATTTGATGTGTGGACGTGGGCAACTGTGATAACTGCTTGTGCTCTCTTCGTCTTTTGTTCCATGTTTCTCTGTCTGCGGTGTTTGGATTCGTATTTGCAGCGATTGATCAGGTAAGTGCATAGGTGTAATAGAACTATTACCTCCATAAGATCTTATTGCGATTGATGTCAATCGTTTCGTTAGTGAGTTTCTTGATTTTGAGAAACAAATAAGATGCGGCAACTCCTAAGATAGAAATTCCCCAAATTTTGGATCCCACCTAGCGCCAAGGATAAGCAAGTGTATAAAAACCCCTGAAAAACGTCAAAAGTATTGCTTTCTTGCTCATGTCTCAGTAAATTCTAACCTCTGGGAACCAAAATTTGGGGAAATTTTAAGGTCAGGGTACACCATATTATTTTTTGCTCCAAATCAAGAAACTCCCTTGTCAAACGATGGCCATCCACTGTTAGAGACAGATTTTACAAATTTATTTCATTAAACCAGTGAAGCAAAACATATACTGCCTGGAAGTCCAGCCAGAAGGAAGTTGGAATCTCAGATGAAAACGAGTGTCAAGAATTATCGGAGGCTGAATCTCTTGGCAGTGACGTACAACAATCTTGTGCAACCTGTTATTCTGCCAACTGTCTTTGCTATTGCAATTTGTGCTGTGATTGTTGGCACGTTCACTTGCGTTAAGTTGCATGAAACAATTCCTATGCCGGGGTTCACGCTGTTTCCTTTAATGGTTTTTGATGGATTGTGTGTGTTGTTCATAGCTCACGTAGCTGCAAGGACTTGTGTTCTCTCCAAAGCTTACATTGGCATAATGAGGAGCAGCTGTGGTCAGTCATTATTGTGCAGGAAAGTATCAAAGTCCCTAGACTTCATGAAAGTTCGGTTTGGATCTACAAACTTTGTAGACGAGCTCACTCCACTTGTGTTTATTAGTTTCTGCCTTACGCAAACAGTTTCGCTGATGCTTATTAAGTTGTAAAATTCAGGAATGGGTTTGTTTGTAATGGAATTGATACAAGAGTTGCTCCAATATCGAGAAGTTTATTTCGGGAACATCAATAATTTTCGTTTCATTAGAGAATAAATTAGTAATTACTGCTAATAAACTTATTAGAAGTCTTAGGATTTTATTCGAAACAAGCAAGCTGTCAAATATCTTATCATGCTGGAATTACATTGATTACGACTTTGATTGGCAGAAGAAATCTGTGAAAAGTTTTTTATGACTTTTAATAAGGAGTAAACTTGAATAAGGGACCGTTGCTAAGAGCCTGCATATACTAATTTTTTTGCTTAACGGCAACAGTCGGTTCTGTAGCACTAGGAAAATAGAGGTTCATAGGTTATCCTGTCCAAACGAATCATTTTAAGTTCAAAAATTAACTTCTACAAATTACTATATCGCGCGTACGTACATTAGAGTTAAAGCAAGATAGGCAAGTTTTGATAGAAAATGAGACTGTAGTCCGAACAACTGTGGTGCGAGGTTTTTCGGATGTCTAGATTAGGGTCATAGGGTCACATAGGCTCACAAGAAATCCTAGGTTCCTAA
>JAQGAD010000763.1:0-29073 GCA_034696625.1 Isotomurus palustris
ATCTTTAAGTTACAGGCCGATTAATTTTTCGAAATTTCGAAAAACCCATATTTCGAAAAATTACCATAGAGCCTTAAAAGCTAAAATCGACGAGACTTCAACTTCAAGCCGATGATATTGTTGTTTGGTGTGCAATGCAGAATACACATGGCCAGTTGATTGCCGCTGTGACAGACTCAATTCACTCAGCATTGAACGCCGTTCGGGGAGAATTGCACTAAAAAGTAAAATGTGATGTGATAGCAGGTCGGTTCCCCTCTCCGTACTTATGTGGCACTTATTTATTCAGTGTGGAAGGGTGTTTGATTGGACTTGTAATATTTGGAATTGACGAATTTAGTCTAGAAGATGGATGTCTTGACCTAATGACCCTTTCTTAGGTCGTTCTACAGGGGGGTTGTAAAAGACACCCACAGTTCGTTCCAACTCGCGCATATACGAGTAGACCACAACGACTGCAACCACCCTGTACACTTTCACCAAGTCGACTAGTCCGTCGACATAAATGTTGTAGTTGTTGAAAAAATACTTCCCCACAGAACCTCCCACTGTGATCACAAGAAGGACAAGGCGAACACTCAACCAACGCTTCACCCAGTGATGAATCCTCTGCTTAAGCAAATGGGGCGTTGTGAGAATTAAGATTAATTAATCAAGGCTTGATTGTTATAGCTAATTACCTCGTGTACTCCTCGACGGAGTGTAGAGAACAGGTATCCTTCGATTATAGCTCCCACTAGAATGAATGCTATGAGGATTGCCACTGAATAAGCTGCAATTCAAAGATGGATATGCTCTAAATTAAGTCTCGTGAGATTTCAGGTACAAGTTTACTTTCAGCATTAAGTGCAGCGTAGTCAAAAAGTCTTGTGGAATTCTTCGAGTTGCTCCAAGTGCAGTTGACGATGTCCAATCCGTCCTCAGTGATTCCGAGAATTGTACACTTTTCCCGAGCGATAGGAGCCACAACTCCCAAAAAGAAACCAGCAGTTGTAGCTTCAAAAGTAATGGGAACTGCTACTATAAACTGTCAAAGCGAGTGACAGTGAATTACTTTAATCAGAAATGCTTTTGAAGACTTTCAGTTAATCTGTTCAGGTCCTTACCAAGTCAAAGACAGCAATTGCACCCGCAAGACTTCTCAGCGAAGATCCGTACCAACAGAAATTACTAGTTTCAGTCATCTTAACGTAACATTCAGATAATAAATAGCTTATCAACTGAAGAAATGAGTAATGAGAATGAGATTTACTTCATGTATGTGCACTTTGGATTAACAAAAGCACATGCTTCTACTTTTCAGTGTGTGTGTGTGTGTGAGTGACATTTAACCGAAATTCTAAGAATATCTCGTGACACAATAGTTTGTGTAAAGAATGAGGATGAAATGCTCTTCACGAGGATCCCGTAGGGTTTTAGAAGGCAAAGTGTTACAGGCAATGGACATGAAACTGATGAAGATGATACAATTCAACGTACGTGCGGTAGCTTTTAACTTTTAAACTTTAAAACTTACAATTCATTTTGCAACTACAGCTACAGCTACAACTACGTAATTTAAAAAGCAAAAACTCCTGACTTCTAAAGCCATGTTATTGTAACTCGAATAAATCATCGAGAAATCCAATCCTTTCGTCAACTGCCAGTCATGGCCATTCAGATTCAAAGCTAAGGATTTTATAGATATGAAGATGCTCCTTACTTCTTAACATTGGAAGGATCGAAGATTCACCTGTACTTGTAAATTCGATAATACTTTCCTCGTACCTGTTCCTATTAAAAATTAATATGCATGCATGTATGTGTATGAGTCTACCTGTGTCATTTTTCATTTAGCTCCGGGGAGTTGTTGATCCCGTCCCTTTCTTGTTAGAATTAAAATATTAATCTCTTGAGAGCATTGTTAATCTGTCCGTTGTTTTCAAGTTTCTCAACGTGAAGGCAAAAAGGTGAAGAAAACCTATTATCACGAACAAGATGATGCTTTTTAACATTTAACACAGATTCTGTCTGTAGTATCACGAAAAACAAAATCCTTCTCTGTTAAAAGGTACTTTCCATTCAAGTGAGAACATCAACTGACTCGAATGGCATTTTAAGAATTGAATTATAATGACAAGAGACATGAAACAAAGCCCAGTTTATTATGAGTCATGTGTGCAATAATGCTGGCAGATAAGAATTAATCCTATACACGTTTTCATAGAGAGAGAGAGAGAGCAGATCGATGAAAGATGATATTTGAAGGTCAGCTTGGAGTTTGGTCCAACTTTATTCGCATGAAGAGAAGAAGAAGCCTTCAATTTCGTGCGGATGATGAGAGAGAGAACAGTTTCATCTGCATAATTGCCTTTCTGCGAATAAACCTACGGAAAACGGAAAGCCTTCTCGTGTTTGCACATTCAACATTTCATTTTACGAGGTTTCCACTTAACGTGTGTTCCTTTAGTTCTTATCTTTGCGATAATGTTGGTAGTTTGGTGATTTGGTTGCATGCAGGTTGCTCAGAGGAATCACCACACAGCCAGGCCGGAAGGAAATGTAGTGGAACTGGGTCTCTCCGTCCAAACCGAAAGAAATATCCACCTGCCATTCCCTTCACTCCCTTTACAAAGTACAATCTATCTACACTTGCCCTGATTACATCACATTAACATTTTCATCATCACGAGACTAATGATTACCTCGTTAAGGTTCGATCTTCGATCCAACAGAAAACGCTCTCTCTCTCTCTCTCTCTCTCTCTCTCTCTCTCTCAAATTATCCTAGGAAGAAATTCTCAACCGGAAATCGGGTGCTGCTCTCCTCTCCTTCACCATTCCACCATTCCTACCTTCTCCTTCTTCTTCTTAAAGAATTGCAAGCAATTTGCTATTTAACTATTTGCAAGAAATGGCAAGGCAGTACACACACAGAGAGAGACCAAACTACGAACCTCATCAGTTAGTTATTTTTTGTGAGAGAGAAATGAGGTTGTTGGAAGTTGGATGAATGTGGGTGGTGGTTTTGTAGAGTAAATAATGTTTCATTTCACATGAGACACTCTTAGGCATCTCTGAGGCAGATATTTTTGGCCGTGTGTACAAAAAATACGCAACACTTGCCAGAGAAAGCATTACGCAAGGACAAGGTTGTCCTATATTTTTTATCCCTTCTCTCTGTCCTCTCTATACAGGCAGGAGGTGAGGCTGGAAGAGTCGAGAAGTAGGAAACGGGCTATTAGAAAACTGCGACATATTTATTGGAGATGAGGAATATGCGAATAAAAACCTGAGACATGTGTGTGACTGTGTGAAGTATCGAATTTAGTAGAGTTGAGGAGAGTAGACACATTAACTCTCATTATTAGGTCAACTTGCCCTGTGTGCTGATGTGTGTGTGTGTCTGAAGTAGTACTAATAAAATATATCTTGTTACAAGAATTAGAGGATTTATTTGCATAGGAAGACTTGGCTCAGTCAGCTTAATTGAGAAGGGGAGAAGTGTGAATTGGCATGAACCACATCATTATTATGGGAAATAAATCCACCGAGGAGAAAGAACTATAAGGAAAAAGAAAAAGAAAGTAGCCCATTCAGAATGGGATCAGATGACGGAGCAGATATTCTTCTATAAGAGAGATTAAAGCCATGAATATGGATGTGTTTGGATGATTACACTAAAAGACTCTCATTTGATTTCGTATACTTTCTCAATGCCAAAATGGAATTCGAGTTCGAGAGATAAGCGAAAGCTAAACATTCAACGATTCAACATTTTTCGCACATTTTGGCTAACGCTCGGAAGTCGAGGAAGAAACAAGAAACACACACGTCCGAATTTGTTTCCCTGCGTTTGCTCTACTTTACTTCCTTTCTATTGAAGACACAGTGAGTAAGACGGTGGAGCCGTTTAGTTGGGTTCAGGAGAACTCTACGTCCTCAGCAGACTATTGCTGACATTCTTTTAACCGGGGCAATGATAGATAGCATAGTGTCGCTTCAGGCTGTTATCTTGAGTGAAAGTTGTCTTGTTGGCTATTTAGGAGTGAAGTTAATTAAGTGATTAGTGAAAGTGAATGTTCATTTAAGGAGTGGAGACACTCAAGGACTGTGGATTTGTGGCATTAAGAGAGAAAGCTAAACGGAATCAGAAAGGACGGATCACGGGGTTTCAGTTTCCAGGTTTCCAGTCCCTCAAATTGAGTGAAGTGTCAAAGTGTTCGAGACATCATGGACGTCATCGATGTCTTAGGTAATTGATACCACACTCCTCATTATTAGTTTGAATTTACTACGTTTGGTGTACTTCAATGCTATTTTTACGGATACATTGTAAATGATAAAATCAACAGTTTCCTAGATGGACGATCTTCTGTTTGGAAAATAAGATATTATTGAAATTGTCATTGTAACTTGTAGGGGACTTGTTAATCGACTTGGAAAAGACAGCCAAGTCGTCGACACCTTCTCCACGTCCGCGTAAGGAGGCTGGTGAGAGACAAGGTGCATCTCCAATCAATGGAACTTCCACACTGAAGTCTTCTTCTTCGACCTCCACTCGCACAATCACCAACAATGGAGGAACAACTTCCATCAGCACAGCTTCCTCTGGAGGAAACCTTCTCATTGTGCCCCCAGCAGTGGAGCCTTCCTTCCTCTACGCTCCTGACAAAGACATCCTCACGGGACAGCCCCTGATTCCCAGGACTCCGTCTCCAGGACCGCTTTCTCCGAGGCTTCTCCCGCCCCGACCTTCTTCCGGGTTGGGAGGAGACCCTGCGGAAACGCCCACCTTCTCCGTTAATGACAGCAACGAGGACTTCAAGTTCCAAAGTTACCATTTGGACTACAAGTACACTCCGCCTCCCATCAAAGGACCCTGTTGTGTCTGTGGAGATGGCATCATGGGAGCTGTAAGCTTATCATCTCATCCACATTTAATGTTTTAAGTGTATTTACATTTCTTATCTGTGTGCATTTAAAGATGGTCACAGCTCTGGACAAAATGTGGCACCCCGAACATTTCACCTGTGTCCACTGTGGAGTGGAACTTCGAAGTCCAATGTACTTGGAACACGATGCAAAGCCGTATTGCAAAATCTGTCATGGGAAGTTGTTCCTTCCTCCGTGTGCCGAGTGCAAAAAGGACATCACTGGAGTAAGCACACTTTTATTTTATTCATATTATTGTAATTTTCAATAGCCACACTTGTATATTACGATTCTTATATGAAAAATTTCGTTAGAATTGTACTTCATTCTATCCATATAGGGATTCGAAAATGAATATTCTGTGGAATTAATGTGATTGCATAATTTCATTTCCATGCTGTCAGCTTTAGTAGCCATTCTGCAATTTTAGGATTCAATATATAAGTAACACTTTGTTAGATAAGACGTAGAAATATATGGTTGATGGTATTTAAATCCGGAACTGAATATAAATGTGATTGAATGTTATAGAACTACATCACAGCGATGGAGAAAGTGTGGCACCCGGATTGCTTCAAGTGTCACCGCTGCAGGAAGGTCCTCGCACCCAACAACTTCTTCCAGAAGGAAGGGAAGCCCTACTGCGAGGACGACTTCCACGACCTTTTCTCTCCAAAGTGTTTTGCATGCAAGAAGCCCATAAAAGACGTAAGATCAGCTGCACTTATGAATTAATCATCTTTCATTAAATGTGGTTGGGTGTGAGTTGAGAATGCAGTTCTGCTTTGAATGGATTAAAAGGAGAGGAAGATTTCGGTGCTGGGTCGTCACTGGCATCCTGAGCATTTCAAATGCTGTGAATGCGGAACCCTCCTCACTCCGAATAACTTCAAGGAACGAAATGGAAAGCTCTACTGCGAAAAGGATTTCAATGACAAATTCATGCCAAAATGTGCCGGATGCAATACGCCAGTCGTCTCTGTATGTTCTCGCCATTTCTTGAAAGTTTTTTGCGTGAATTAAGTCTTTCTCTGTCAAGGACGAGATTGCGGAGATTCATGAGTCTTTAATGAAGTTGTGTGTAAACTGAGAACTGAGCTACTCTTGAAGAGAGGCTTAGTTTACAGTTTACAGTATTAAGTTCTTAAGAAGCTTACCTTGGGAAAGGAATATAAAGAGTTGTCTGTTAATTTGGTTGAATGCACAGAGTCCTACAAACGCAATGGGCAAAACTTGGCACCCGCACTGCTTCAAGTGCGCCGAGTGTAAGAAGCAATTAGCCCCGGATCGGTTTTTCGAAAAGAATGGAAAGCCATACTGCGAAGATGACTTCCATAAACTGTTCTCTCCCAAGTGTGCTGGCTGTCAGAAACCAATCAAAGATGTATGTTGATCAATCACAGACCTCCCGATGCATTTTTTGTACATCTTGGTATCTCTGTAGAACAAGAAGATGGTCACAGCTCAAGGAAAAACGTGGCATCCCGAGCATTTCAACTGCACCGAGTGTGGAAAGATCCTCTCGCCCAACAATTTCTTCGAGAAGAACGGCCTTCCTTATTGCGAAGATGATTTCCATAAATTGTTCTCACCCAAGTGTGCTGGTTGTGGGGGGCCAATCAAAGACGTGAGACTAACTTCAGGCTTTTTCAGTTTTGGGTTTTGCGGGGGAGGAGGATTATTGGCACCGAATTGAAGGATACATGATTGAATGACTAAAGGTTTAAGTAAAGGTGATCGTGTTTAAAGTTCTTGTGTGGTTATTTTTAGCCCAACAAGATTACCACAGCACAAGGGAAGACCTGGCATCCGGAGCATTTCAACTGCACACAATGTGGAAAGATTCTATCGGCCAATAATTTCTTTGAGAAGGATGGCCTTCCTTATTGTGAGGATGACTTCCACAAGTTGTTCTCACCTAAGTGTGCTGGCTGCAGGCAACCAATTAAAGATGTATGTCAGGTGCTTTTAATTTTAATTGGAGCAATTAATGAAATTTTATTATTTTAATGGGGTGTGTTGAGAATACTGGGATTTCCTTGCAGAAATACATCTTTGCGATGGATCAGTATTGGCATCCCGATCACTTCACGTGTGACAAGTGTGGAAAAGTCCTGAAGGAAAATGAATTTTATGAGAAGGACGGGAGAGTCTATTGTATTGATGACTTCTTGAACCTCTTCGCTCCCAAGTGCAGAGCTTGCGGGTTGCCTATTAAGGATGAGTATTGTCTTGCAGCGTTGGATGGAGATTGGCATGCTAATTGTTTCAGATGCAAGGTATGTAACTAATTAACTATCTTTAATTAACTAAGGCTGGGTGATAAAGTAATGCGGGTTAATGTGAAGGACTGCAAAATCCTGTTGGAAGACAGAAGCTTCTTTGAGATCGACGGAGAGCCTTATTGCGAACAGCATTTTCATGCTCGGCAATGTCCAGATTGCATTCGTGTTCGAAGAGCACAGAATCAGTATTTTGGAATTTCGACAACAACTCCAATGGGAGTCTCTCGTTGGGCTTCTCAAGTGTCTCTAAAGTCGCTGGATATCTTCCAGCAGCAACCTTCTGCTGGAGGAGGAGGAGGTGGAGGAACGTCTCGGCCTATTTCCCAAGTCTCTCAGTATTCAACAACTTCCTATGACACGGCATACAGTGGAGGAAGGTCATCTCCAAATCACTCGATGAGGTCGGAGTATGTCATCCCAATTGAACGAGAGTCGGGCTACAAGACGTCTAACAAAGTGCAGAGAAGCGTTTCCGCAGTTTCGAGCAATGGCCTTGGTCACCAACATCAACACCAACATGTTCACGGAGATGGATGCAGTCACAGTCATCATGACACAGACACGGAGTCTGAGAGTTACCAGAGATCCAGTTTGAAACGAGGCCTTGGAGGTACAAAAAATCTCAGCCTCTCTCAACACAGTTTGCAGTATATTGCGAGAAATGAGAATCCGTATAATTATCTTGAGCCGGGTAAGTTCCCAGTGGAACCGAAACACATTCGGTTTTCCGATACTGTCACGAAAAAAGAGTTCGAAGTCGATACGAAGTACTACTGAAAGTGAATGGGGCGTCAGGAAATCTAACCTGTACTTTTATTTAACTGCTGAATGAGATTCGTCTTTTAACAAACCATGCTACCTCACACAAACATCCTATTTTGTTTTTTTCTTGTTTTTAGCTGAAAATGGGTGGATGAGTATTTGCTTGAATAAAAGAATTGATTTATGAAAATCTGAAGTCACAAGTGGTTTAGTCAATAGAAAGTATATTTGTATTTTGAAGCAACGTCTTAAAAGGTGGCGAATACCTTATTACACATTAATTATCGAAAACAGTAACTTAACCACTCAGGTGAACCTGCATTCCGGAAGATCTTGTGGTTGGACCAACGACTGATTCTAAATCGGATCGAGGACCTCTTGATGTGCTTAAGACTGTTGTTTTCGAAGACGCAGGTTTCTTCGCTGGGGCGGGAGTTGCAGACGCAGTGTTGGAACCTTCTGCTGGTGTCTCCGATGAGCCTTCGCTTTCACCAGCAGTTCCCCTCGCTTTACCAGCCTTCTCAAGTTTTCTTTCAGCAATCGTCTTTTTCAGTCCCTTCATTTTTCTTGTTGTCAACTGAGACAAATCTTGACGAGGAATGTGAACCTGTCCAAGTTTGCTTCCGAAAACGTCCTTACTGATGTTCTTGACTTTCTTGGGCTGAAAAACATAATTAGGTCTCTTGTTAGCAATTATTATTTACTTAAAAATGGATAACATCATTTAAACACATACCTTGAGTTCCTTAGGCTTCTTACAAGCACTCTTGAACAAATCAGCTGAAGCCAATTTAACTCGACGCAGCACAAGGTCAGCAGCTGGGCCCATTTCCTCTAACTCAACGTACGGCGTTTTCTGTCCACTCTTCAGTAAATTGATTTTATATCCTCTCATGTAAATCTTACTATCTACAGCTACGAAAGAAATGACGTGTTCGATTCCTTCAACTCTGATGTTGGTGACTTCTTCTCCGTGGAAAAAGTCTACAAGTAGATTCTTGATTCTGAAAAAGTCTGAGGTTTCCGAGAGAAAAGGTTCTCCGGAGAATGTCAAGCAAGGTTTGGAGCCAGTAGCAAACTTGGGTGTCTTGAAATCATCCAGTCCTTTCATCTTTTCAATTCCGAACTCGACCATATCAAGTACTTGATGATCGAACATCCTTCCTAAAAGTAAATAAAGTCTTTGTTATTATAGCCGTCGTTATTATTCCAAACTATAAATCTCAAAAACTAAGGTCATCTTTACCAATAATTAAATTATTAGGTCTTTTCTTGTTATGCGAAATGTAGGAAAACAGCGATGCATCGTATTTCTTGCACAGCCGTTCCAAATCATTGGTCGCTTCGAATGGCCGAAATTCTTGTTTCTTGCTGAAGAACACAGAATGAGGTTTCTTCATTTTAACCTGCAATATGCATAAAACAAAGACCATTAAAATATTAAAAATTAGTACCCAAATCAAGTCACGCGTGCACAATGCACACCATAATTCTTCACACTACCATAAATATCACCATATTAATCTACATTTCGCACATACTCAACGCATCAGTAATTAATTAAACCTTGTAATAAAAATGCACAACAATAATAATTAAGACATACACACACATATATTTATAATCACAAATAATCCCTTACCAAATCTTTGGCAAGTTTTAATCCAGGTTCACTCGACTTGCTTCCTCGAAGAAAAATACTTGATTTTGGGTTCTCCACTAACTTTGGCTCTCTGTTTATCAGACTCCTCTTCCCCTTTCGAGTCTTTGGTTTCCTAAAAACAAAACAATTAAAATAATTATAAAACATCTTTTACACACTTGGTAAATCATCTCAGGCTATTCTATCTTGTAAACAAAATTCAATGAAATCTTACACAACTCGTTGTATAACTCCCATCGCGTCTGCTTCGATGCACACACACTGCGCTGTGAAACTGGGGATGAATTACGACTGAAATCTACGTCAATTAGCGATGAAACCTTAATTAGTTAAGATTTTAAACCGGAGAAGAAGAAAGAATAAAAATATCGCGTGGTGATTCTGCACGTGTTGATGTTTGGAGAGAATTGGAAAATAGTGCGGCGGGGCGAATCGACCGGGGCAAAGTGAGATTTCTCTCGCAACGTCTTCCAAGACGTTCGCATCCTTCGGCCCAGCTTTTATGCTAGATTAAAGCTCTTAATTCTCTTCTCCGATCTTCGGATCTTCTTATTCTGCAATATTCAATGTCTGTTTCTTTAATAAATATTTGTCTCCAAATAGAATCAAAATGATCTTTAATGGACAATTGATTGAGGTGGAGGTAGAACCTAATGATGCTTGTTTAATTAAATACAATATACAACTTATTGAGATTTGGGTTATACGATAAAAAGCTGCATTGTTTTTGTGAATAAACAAGTACAAAATGTTATACAGTAAAAAAAGGAATATGATTTTAATTGCAGCTACAAATTAAACTTGTGTTGGATATAAGTACATGTGTAGCTGTGTGGACGGAGATACGCATCTGGGATCAAAGTGAGAACAATTAATTTAACACGAGTTGTGAGATTACACGAGTTTACTTCACTGTTACAAACAGTAACACTAAATAACACGTGCCGTATGATAGATTTTTTTGTATATTAGTTCAGTTTAATTAAGTCTATAAAGTATTCTCGTCTATGAAGCATGGAGCAATCCGGATGAATTGTAGAATACTCGATTCGCTAAATTGTACAAGAAAAATCGTAAAAATAAAAGACCTTGAAGGGCATAAAGATGCATGCAACTGATCTGCTATTATTCTTACACATTTAAAAGCAGTGGAAGACTCACTGAGAGAGGTTTGCTGAAGTTCTTATGAAGTAATTAGCTGAACTAATGAATTGGTGACAGCAGGAGACAGGAACTGGGGATTCAATGGTAAGTCGCATGTGTTTAAGTGTTTATGTCTTTATCTTTCTTAAGGTTGAGGAGATTGCGATCTGCAAGAAGCGATCTTGAAATTCTTGAATCTTTATCGTTTA
This sequence comes from Isotomurus palustris, assembly GCA_034696625.1. Lineage (NCBI taxonomy): Eukaryota > Metazoa > Arthropoda > Collembola > Entomobryomorpha > Isotomidae > Isotomurus > Isotomurus palustris. The sequence continues at coordinate 10,976 of JAQGAD010000763.1, forward strand.
AGAAAACGAATTCATCAAGATTAAGGCTTGAGGGAGTATAATAATAATGGGGTACTGGCCTAATGGGTAGACTGATTGATTCTTGGTCAGAGATTGAATAGGCCTAACCACCACATACGATACGATACACAGGAGATTGTTAAATTGTTGCGATTATTCCATATTGCAATTAATCTGAATGATAAAGCATAAGGCGCTTTATCTTTGTGCGTGTGGCTACATTTGTTTTTTTTGGTTTGGTTTGGTAGAGCAGAAACAGTTTTAAAATTGGGTTTTATTGCAAGTAAACTTATACACGCATCTTTGATTTCATACTGTTGCTTTGATTGTGTAGGATTACGAGATTGCAAGGTCAAGGAATCTTTTAACTCACACTGACAGGTTTTTTAATGATGCGAATGACAGCCAAGTTTCATTTTGTGTTTCAAAATGTCACCTGATTTTAATCTGGTTTTATAAAACATTTAATATTACCTACATGCTGTGAGTTTATTAGTAATTAATAAAAATGAAACTATTTCCTCATCCCTAACGATTCAAATTGTCTCACATTAGGCTAATAACGAACAAATGTTAAGTCACACTACTCCGGAAAGTATCAATTTACTAGTGAATAAAATCCTGAGCTGCTTCCCAGCCTGATTGCCGATTACAAAGTGCAATCTGCAGTAATCGAAGACAATAAAGGTTGTAATAAAAAAATTGAGAGTGGACTACACCGTACAAACTGCTTAAACAGCCTCGTTACAGAAAAAACGAGTAGGAAATGATGATGATATGTAATCAATTAATTGAGTCTCATTGAATTTCTAATATTATTCTAATGCTGTTGAATGTGTATTAAAAAGGACACACGGTTGGCCGCAGCCACAATCCTCAACACTCAACAACAACTTCTGATATGCAGATTGTTGAGTAAGGTTTCCGTAATTCACAATGAAAATGAACTGTGAATGAAGTTATTAATAGTCTCTCCCATTGCGTGTGTTTGCTTAAGTCTCAAGTCTCAACACTCAGCAACCTATTGTTTAACAATGACCTGTTTGTTAACCAAGAATCAATTGATTTTTACAACTCCTATTAACTTACTTGTGTGTTTGCACCAAGAATTACGCTATCTTTCACAAATCTCTTGCAATAAAACTCATCTACAATCTGCAACAATGTTAATTAGTAAGGAAAGAAAGAACTCTGTGTTAAGTTAAGCTTAGGCACTTAGGTCAATGAGTTCGATATATGTATAGCTATGTAGTTCACTTAACCGTGCAATTAAGCTTCATTCATATTATATGCAAAACACTAAAGATTAGCAGCGATACAATGCTCATGATGTCTAAACAACTCCTCCTTTTTAATGTCTTTCAGCGTGTGAGTTTGATGGATCACTCTTTTATTGCATTCGGATATACTTTGTACTGTAGTGTATCTGTATCACTCACCTTTGTTGAAGATAGATTTGCCTTTAATAGTTTTTTTATGTATCAATAGGCTCCTAACATGTTTAATCACACACACACACACACATGTTTAATCTTTCCTACATATCCAACTGCACCTAAGTAAACCAATCTGCATTAAATTCTGTACGAATTTTCGTACAAAATTCCTTGCCTATGGGAGCAACTCGTGGAAATGTTTCCCTATTAAATACACACATTTGCCTTCTGTGATATATTAATGATAACTTCTACTGAAGTCCATAAAGAGCTGACCGAGTACCTCTCTGAAAAAGTGATGTGATGTACTATATTACATTTACATAGCTCGTACAAGAGGTAACTAATAATAACAAGTTATTTTAATACTAATTAACAGCGTTGATCGAGCGAGGTAGACACACACAAAGAAGGGTACACACATACTTTTAGCTTAGGTGCTAAGGGTCTAAGATTAATATTGCTCCTTAGGAATAATGATACACATGAATTAAGTATGAAGTGATGGAGACTCAACTGAGGAGTATATTTTAATGGGGGACTTGACAAGTAAGTAGGATTTCAGAGAATGGCACAACGTTGGACCTTTGGAAGTTGAGTTTGGTATAAATAAGAAGGTAAGGGCAGAAAAGAATCAATTCACTCTCAACTCTCAACTCTCAACTTCCTTCTCTCATCTCAATCTTAAGTCTCTCGTTCCTTCAAGGAATCACAAATCTCATTCACAATGTTCAAACTTGTAAGTCTCACGTTTCCCTCAGAATCAGATTTTTGCCATTTGAAAGTTTCTCAAGTAAAATCGAATATCTTATTGTACATCTCTCTCTCTGATTGTGTAGGTCGTTTTGGCTGCTCTCATTGCCGTCGCCTATGCCGGACACAATGCTGGATACGGATTCATCGCTGCCGGACATGGTCCTCATGGAAAAGGAGGAGTCGCTAAGGTCGCTGTTGCCCAAGACGGACATGGATACAACTTCGGTGTAAGCTACAATCAATTAAATATCTTCACAAAATCTTCCAGAGGGTTAAAAAACGTGGCCTGATCTTTGAATGTGTTAACAGTTGAACGAGCACGGACACAGCTACAACCGATACCATCATCAAGCCGCTAGCGTTGGACACGGATACGGATACGGAGGAGTCGGTCTTGGAGGAGCCGGTTTCGGAGGAGTCGGTCTCGGAGGAGGATTCGGTCTTGGAGGAGGACTCGGAGGATTCTTGTAAATCACCCGATGACCTTCATTCATTCCCAATTCCCCAGAGACCCACGCTATCCAAAATTAATGGTGAGATTCAAGTGAAATGCTTAAAAATCAGTAATCTCTCCAAAGTCTCAACTTAAGCTCACAGAGATTTAGAGATAATATGTAGTCGTTTAATTGCTGCCTCACGCACAATCCCACGCATGGATTAATGCCTGAATGCAGACCATGGTCACTGCAATTGCGATAACTGTGTTTGCAGTTTGTACTTTGTAGTCTCTAGTGTCACTCTGCTTGTGTGAATGACACAATTAGTCCTTATGAACTAAGCGTGTCTTTTCCCCACACGATTGCAGATTACGCAGAGGTTGTGCAACAAACTGAGTCTTGTACAACTGACACAAACTCTTCTCTTATCTTGAGACTTGAGAGTTGGGACTTTTGAGCACTTATCTTGTATTCTTATTCTACGAGATTATCTTACCTGTGAATCTTCTTTCTTTTACAGCAGCCGCAAAAAATCTGTGATGCCAATTTCAGACTCGCTTATTCCTCCAAAAGATCACACAAGCAGCAGCGTCAGTGAGCCCGGTGCCTTCGTCCCTTATTTTTCATTTATTGTTTACGGACAATAGTAAAAAGTATTTAAGCTCGAGTTCTCGGCTGATTGTCAATGCAGCTTGATGAATATATTCATTCGAGAACAATAAATCTTTAATTACAAAATACACGCTTAAATGTTTCTATCTTGATCACTTTTTCATAATGATATTATTGTGCTGAACGCAGTGCAGTGAAATCTGATATTAAGTTTGATAAATTGTGTACACCTTTTTCCATTTTATGACGCATGAAAACTTCATTTTTTTCAGGTTTAATTAGTGATTATTTTAAAAGAAAACTTTACACGGTATAAAAATCAAAAATAAAAGCTTTGTGCTGAGTAAGGTAAAAAGTTAATTGCTTTTGATTGGGATGGGATGTTTGGTATTCAAGTGTTCTTTGAGTGTGTAGGATCGAGCAAAAGACTTTCCGCATTGCGTGCACACAAACGGTTTTTCTCCGGTGTGAGTCTTCTGATGTCGAAGCAGATCACCTGAAACAATCGACAATTTGTAGTTTTTTAATTTATAGCAATTACTTTCGGGTTCATAATGTTTGGAGGAATTGTTGTTCGTACTTCTGGTGGTGAAGGAGGAATCACAGAACTGACAAACATGACTTTTAACTCCCGAGTGTCGCTTTTCGTGAACTTTCAGTTGAGACTTTTGGGTGAAAGACTTTCCACACTGGTGACACAAGTGGGGCTTCAAGTTCTTGTGAATTGACTTGTGCTGCGCAAACACTGAAGAGTGGGCAAACTTCTTGTGACAGATTGGACATCTGCAATGAAGTAATCAGTTGTAGTTAAGCATTTAAATACTAAAGGTATTTCGTGTTGAACTTACTCATAAGGCTTTTCTCCTGTGTGTGTCCTTACGTGAATGAGGAGGTTTCTCTTCTCTGTAAATCTGTGGAGGAAGAATGTATAGGATTAATTTGAAAGAATCAATTAACGAAGATTGACTTGATGGAAGGTTAAACAGAAAATGCACCTTGCTTGGCATGTGGAACACGAGTAAGGTTTAAGCCCCTGATGTGATAGTAAATGTCTCCTTAGGTTTCCACTCGTTGTAAAACGGTTTGTACATTTCGTACATGGAAAAGGCCGATCACCAGTGTGCTTCCTTTTGTGCACTACAATTTCATCATTTAAAATCAAAAATAACAGATTTGTTCCAACTCGTAGTTACCTAATTATTGCTAGTAAAGTGAGTTACCATTAAGATTGCCTTTCTTAGAAAAAGAAGCATCACATTCGTTACACGTGAATGTTTTCTTGTGATGCAGTTTCACATGTTCTGAGAAAAAAACAGGCCAGTTTATAATTACGATGATTGTTAACTTACGCTAGACGATTTTTTATGTAAAGTGATTACTTTTAAGTTCAGTCTCGTTCTCTGCTGATGCAGAGCAAATATCACAGATTAATTCTCTCTTTTTAGCTGATTTATTGTCTCCCGTTAATTGATTTGCTCGTTCTTTAGTCTCGGTGGGGTTGGAATCTTTGATTTCACTCACCAATAAGGAGCCGTCATCATCAGCCGTCAACTGGCTTTCGTCGCCAATTGTGGCACTGTCGATAGTTCCGATGGTGCAACTTCCGTCGTCATCCGTCAAAGTGCAATTTACGGAATTTACTGACACTTTCTGTGTGTACATAAGAGAACGCCAAGAAATAGATATAGAAGGTATGAGATTAAGAATTAAATGAAAGATAGCAAAGTCAGCAGTTTGAGAGCATTCTATCTGAACTATCAGATCAAACTTACGTCGAATTGGAAATCAGGAAGGAAGCTTTTAAAAGCAGCAGAACATTCCTTCTCCTTTGCACTCTCAGAAGATGTTAAGCTTCCAACGGTTTCATCTTTGTGAACATCAGACTCCCCAAATGTTTGGAACGATAAACGGGACAGCGTTGAGCTCTGACTTGACTGAGATTCGTCTTTGGAGTTATCAATTTCATTATTACACATTTTAGTAGGCGTCGTCTCTTCTGGTGTTTCTGTTTCCTCTGTTTCGATTGTGGAATTGATAATCGCTTGCATCTGAGCTGAGAAGACATTCCAAATGATTCCAGCCTGGACGCGATCCTCAGGTCCAAAACTCTTCACCAGTGAAATCGCTTCTTCCAACTAAAAATCCAAAATTCCAAACACCAATGGATTTAAAACTTTGCTCAACATTTATATGCATGCGTATTTATAACTATTAGATTAACCTTCTTCTCCAATCCACCGAGTTCGTCCATAGTCAATTATACTCACCACATTATCTCCTTGCAATTTCCATTAGTCTACTCACTTCTGAACCAATTTGGCAATTTACTAGATGAATAAAGTATAAGGATTCTACAAGTTTGGAGATGTGTTTGTGTACACTTAATGCAATGTTGTGTTTTTCTATTTCATCTCCCGGTTGAGAAGCAAACAGTTTAAGTACAACCCACAGCAAAGACATAGGAAGACATGTTGCTAGCATTCTCTTCATGAAACCGAGCTCAAGATCATAAAACATATTCCTCGCTTTACTTCCTCCGAGTTAGTTTGCACTCATCTACTTGTGCATGCAAACTTGACTTGCTGGATTACCAATAAATAATGCCTGAGGGACTTGTTACACGCAGAGTTTATTGCTTTGCCAATAATTGCGAGCGTTATATAGTGTCTCAATTGCACTTCTCCATTACAAAATCAGAAATGAATACCTGATCAACAATAATTAATAATCGAACATGGAAATGAAGTTGTACCTTGTTTTTTGCGGAATCAATGAAATATTCTGTTATTTCACAGATCCATGCAATTAGCCAGTATCAAAATGAATAATTAATGCACGTTGGGAAGGATTAATTGGGTCAAATGAGGACTGTGTTGAGCAAAACATTAAGGTAGTGTTGTGTTTAGGGGAATCACAGCAGAAGTTTTGTTACTCTCCCAAATGAGAATTACGTAATGAAAGTGCATTATGAAATTAGTGTGAGTCATTCTGAGGTCCTCCAGAGGTTATAAAGGAGGCACAAGGTAGTGTGGAATTGTTGCAGATTTGCAGATATTCGAAAAGACGATGGCTCCTCCAGTGCCGATTGATCCTTTGGCATTCGCGACGCCCAGAGTTGTCGCCACAGTTTTGGCTTCGCTCTCGTTGTACTTGAACAGATGGGGAGACTACGTGAAGCTCACCGATAGAGTGGGAACCTATTGGGACCTTCAGCAAGACAACTTCGAATATGACTTCATTGTAGGTAATGTACTCAGGGTTCATTGTAGCTCCAAAGAGTTCTTTACAGTTTGTCTACGCTTTCCATTTCCAGTTGGCGCTGGATCTGCAGGAGGAGTTGTGGCAAGCAGACTCTCCCAGTATTACAAGGTCAGTATTGTTCTAATTAATTTTAAGCCTTTAAATGAGATCAATAAGACAATTAATGAGTTTTCTGAGAAGGTTTTGCTTCTGGAAGCTGGAGGAAGGATCAACCCGTTGCAAACGATTCCTGCGATGTCTCTCATGATGCTCAATTATCCTGAGATTGATTGGAAGTGAGATCAAATCAATAATTTCAAATGATTAAGCGTGGGCTATTAAACTTCTAATTTGCAAACAGACATAAAACAGTTCCTCAAAAACATTCTTGTTTCGGACTTCCAGGAAATGTAAGACTCTAACTGCTTTTTACTGCTTACAAGTAATTTTCACTTGGTTTCACTTGTGTTCATTCTTGGGAGACAATAATTTGAATTGATTCGACAGATAATTAAACCGCAGGCATATATGTCAGTTCATAATAAAATGTAATTAATCAAATTGGATTACATTCATTTATAGAAATCTCATTGGTCTCAAGGGAAGGGACTTGGAGGTATTCACCTTTAAAAAGTTAATTACTTTGTAATGGCGCAATTAAAAATGTATTTGATTGAATTAGGAACCAGCAATATTAACTTTTTGATCCAGTCGAGAGGAAACCCAAAAGACTTTGATAACTGGGCTAATCTGACAGGTTTGAATTTTGAATATGCTTGCAGTTATAAGTTATGAGGAGAGGAGTCATCTACAATTGTGAATGGATTTACAGGCGATCCTAATTGGAGTTACGAGAATCTCCTTCCATATTTTAAAATGAGTGAAGACTACCACGGGAATTGGGATAATGGTTTTAATTACTTCATAATTAATTCATAGTTTTGTTACAATGTTTAAGTCTTAAATTTGGATGAACTGAATGTGGGTGAATTTCTTCACGGTAATTAGCTCGAACGCATGGGAAAGGAGGACCTCTGAGAATTGCTCTTCCGGAGTACACAGGAATGGCTGACATTTATTGCGACGCTGCTCAAGAGTTGGGATATCCTCGAGCTGACCTCAATGGGTACTTCACTGAAGGTAGTATTCCTCCAGGATTCCAGTCATTCTGGAACTAGTAATTTTAACTCTCGATTGTGTGTTTCTCTGTGAAGGTTGCGACACGATTTACTACCCCATCAAAACCGGAAGACGCTTTGGTGTTTACGGGGCTTTCATTGAAGAAGCGATGCATCGTCCGGAGACAAAGTTGACTGTCAGGAAGTTTGCTCACGTTAAGAAGGTCCAAAAACCCGGAATTAACTTACTGAAGACCGAAAAACATGTCTAATTTCTTGTGTGTTCTCCCCTCAGATTTTGATAAACGAAGCAAATGTGGCGTACGGAGTGGAGTACGACTGGCACGGCAGACAAAGAACGGCTAAAGCTAAAAAGGAAGTGATTATCTCTGCCGGAGCGATTATGAGTCCCCAACTGCTCATGCTTTCTGGAATCGGACCGAAAGATCACCTTGAATATTTCGGAGTAAGAACCAAATAGCCTAAAACAGCGTTAAGAACTTTTACTGATCTTTACGATTCATTTTATAGATCAAAGTTCGTTCAGACAGACCTGTGGGACAAAACCTCCAAGGTACAAATTAAAAAATCAATCCGCAGACTTTAAAAACCCAACTAAACCGATGATTGACTTTGTAGATCACATTTCCGCGTATCTCGGCCCATTTTTCGTGAACCAGCCGATTTCCTTCAGCATAACGAGAGACGTGACTTCCATCAACATAGCCAACTTCTTTGCAGGAGGCAAAGGAATCCTCACGACTTCAGGAACCCAAGCGATGCACTTCTTCTCTTCGTCTCATGCAAAAGCAGTTGGTGAAGGAGATTGGCCAGACATCCAAATCATTTTGGCTGGAGTTGCAATTGGAAAAACATTTGCTACTGACTTTGCACGGGGATTTGGAGTGAGACGAAAGACACTGGAGAAATATTGGGAACACGCGATTGGAACTGAGTCCTTCCTGCAGATTGTGAGTCTTGGAAGGCCGCATGCCAGAGGAGACATAAGACTCCAAAGTATCGATCCCTACGCTCCAAGCCTGATTGATCCGAAGTACCTGGACAATCAACACGACTTGGATGTCTTGGTGGAAGGAGTGAAGAAGGCAGTGGAAATGGTTGAGAACACGACTGTCTTCAACAGAATCAGCGGACGATTTACAGATGTTCCCTTTCCTGGTTGTGAGAATGTTCCATTCAGAACTGACGAGTATTGGAAATGGTATCAAGATTAAGATGAACTCAATTTAACTACAGGAGCCGTTCTAATTAATTTGTCTCATAATTGTTTCAGCTATGTTACTCACTTCTCTGTGACTTTGCATCACGTAAGTTTCCAGTAATTTCTTTCAAATATTTTGAATTCTAACGAGAGCTTCTGGAAACGAGTTGTTTTTTGGAATGGAGTAGATCGTTGGGAGTTGTTCGATGGGACATCCCCTTTCCCCAGACGCAGTTGTGGACACAGAGCTGAAAGTCATTGGCATTCACGGTCTCAGAGTTGTTGACGCAAGTGTGATGCCTGTAGTGGTTGTAGGTAAGGAATAGAGTGAGTGATCAGTGATAAGAACCTAAGTAAAATGGTCTTGTATTTGAGGAAACACGAATGCTCCAACAATAATGATTGGAGAAAAAGGCGCTGACTACATTATGAGGACGTACGAAGCAGAGCGACTTGCAGAAGAAGAGAATCGAAGACAAGTTCAAGAAATTTTGAAATACCAAGAGATGCTGCTGCTGCAACAGCAAGAAGCAGATCGATTGGCTGAAGAACAAAAAGCTCAGCAACAGCAACAACAACAACAGCAGCAGCAATTCCAGGAAACCACGGCAGTCCCTTTAGCTCCTGAAGGAAACGACCCTGACGATCCAGAGGAGCCTGAGGACCCAGAAGATCCCGAACGATTTAAATACTTGGGTCTCAACATCTCCTCGAGGAGATTCAGGAAGCTGAGTATCTCCGAGCAAGAAGACTTGTTCGTTAAGTTGTACTCAGACAAGTATTACTACGACCAAGAGTTCAGAGCACACAAGTTCAATTGATAAAAATCTATATTAAATCAAATTATCCATTACGGGTGTAATTGCAATATCGCGAAATTGCAAAATGTGTTGCGCAATTTCATAATTCCTTAAGCAATCAATCTAAATCATAAAAAAGCAGGTTCATTTTTGTGTCAACTTACTGGAATGACTGAGGTTGCACCTTGCACCTGATTAAAAATAAATAGAAACATATTTTGCAATTTGCTGGACGCAGCAGAGTTGGTGTCTGGAGTAGAAATGAAAGTGGAAAGGCAATTCATGTAAAATTACGCAATCCTTTTGATTAAACCATCGCCCGTTTTTCTTCGTAACTCTCTCTCTCTAGCCAACATTAATCATGTGTGCACGCTACGCAATAGGAACATCGTCAATCTTTCATCGTCATCATTGTCAAATTGTCAATCGCTTTCTGTCCGTCTCTGTGGTCCTGATTATAAAATTACCAAGTAAAAGTCTACAAAACAACAACTGCACACTATTACGGCATGTGGCATGTGGTATTTATTCAGTACTTTAATGATAAGGGTTACGTATTATCCATCCAATTATTTACAAATCAGCGACATAGATGCGTTTCATTCTGTTTTACTGCAGTCGACTCAACCTCCACTGCTTGTCCATTTATCCATAACAATGAATTTTTTATTTGCATATGGATCGATAAGGATAATATCGGTGGTGTTTTTGTAATAATTCTGTGAATCTAACAGTAGCAAATACTTACAGCGAAATTCTGTCGAAGAAGAATCTCCTCGAGTACCTCGAGCAGCTTAGTTTAGTCTCTGCATTTATAAACTGGGCTGTAAACTGGGCTGGGAGTGACCATCTCATCTCATGTCATCATACGCACCAGAATTCCAGAATACATGTCGTCATTCCCGACTGAACAAAATATACACGAAGATGTGAATGAGTGTGAGAGATGGATCTCCTCATGAAGTCTTCTAGATTAACAGCAATTGTACCTTGTACTTTTCCCTGCGGAAACGAATAATGTGCAGGGAATCTACTCTGGTTCTTCCATTCGTATTTATCTTCCAGGACAGTCAGGACGTTCATTTGTTGAGGAAGGAAGTGGTTCGATTTACTCAGATTTCCGCAAGTAAAAAACATACACAATATTTGTTGTATTTAGTATTTAGCATATTGGATTTTTACAAGTTTGCATTTCTTTCGTATCTCTCTCATCATCTCATTGACAATAGTGATAAGCTTCGAATGCAGAAATGCCAGTGATTGCATTGTGTTTGACTTGAGACTGTTGGTTGAGACTCGAGAAAGGAACTACCTGCTACCGTCCACCGTAGTCTCATCAGATCACCATCATCAACTCATATTTTGTACTTGCGAGTTGCGAGTTCGATGAATTCGTATAATCTAATCTGCATCATAATCATTAGAATCTGCTACTACATGTCAATTCATTGATCCCAATAGAATTCAGTAAATTCGAGTAAAACACAACAAAGTTAATTTCATAGCTTATCACTTGAGGACAGTAGGACACACACACACACACACACGGTTAAAGTTAAATGTAGTCATTCGCAGCTTGGCTGTTGGTGCATCATGAACTGTTTGTCTTTGTCTCTCTTGTGTTTACGGAATTTTATCACAAACAACAAGACCATCCTATTTTAATATACAAAACTTCAACCTGACGATGAGTGTGATAAACTTGAAGTGCAGAAATTCATGGAATCATTCTCTCAGACTGTTGAGCTGAGAATTTAGCAAACAAGTTTCGCGTTTGGTAAAGTTACATGAGACTCATTCATTCCTTGCTCGGATGTGAATCATCGAAGTGCAATCGAGTTTACAGTAGCAGTTCTTCAGTAGCATTAGCATTTGTTGGACCTGTGACTGTATATGACGTTTATTCCTTGCTGTGCTGCAGGACGTATTTCTTGAATGGATTAGTTCAGCCTGAGATAGAAAATTACCAAATCTCATCTACAACTCCTACGAATCTGTTTAGCAGTCTCCTTCTTCTAGTCAGTGATGCCGATAGTTCTACAAAACCTGTGATTCTTTTCAGTATTCAATTTCATTTGAATAAATTGAATTTGTAAAATGAGCCGAAGCAAAAGATTAAAGTATGAGGAAGCCATTCCTGCCATAAGGTAATTTGATATTTCACATTGCACCGTTCTTAAATCCAAGTTTTATTGAATCTAATATGAATTTGTGAAATGTTGTAGGCCTACGAATATCTCAGTGCAACAAGACATCACTGAAATCCAGAGTAATTGGGAGTGTCCAGTGTGCCTGGAGATATTTCAGCCACCAATTTACTTCTGCAAATCTGGTCACTCTGTGTGCCACACTTGCTGCAAATGTCTCAAGAAGAAATGTCCTCTGTGCAAATGCGGATTAGGGAAAGCTCGGAATTTTGTTTTGGAGAAACTATTCGAAGCGACTCGATTCGAGTGTCGATATCAGGAAGAAGGATGTGTTCAAAATATCACTGGTTCTGATTTCCACTCCCACACAAACAGTTGCGTCTTCAGGTAACCTCACTGAATTTTACCTACCTTGCAAAGATATCTATTTCATTTGATTAAAACATTAAGTCTTGAGTAAAAAACTTAATGGTTGCAGACCCCAGCCGTGTCCTTTTGGAGAGAAAACAGACTGTCCTGAATTAAAGTACTCAGAATTCTTCAATCACATCGTGTCGACTCATTGTGACATGGAACCAAGTCTCTCTGGTCAATTCCAACACCGTCAACATTCATTCTTCACTTTCAGAGGTAGGTCTAACCTTTAGTAAAATTCCCAAAGCCTAATTGCTTATCAAATCATGCCTAAGTTTAGTTTTTGTTTTACTTTGTACAGACTTTAAAACCGGCATTTCAGCTAATTACAAAAACACATTGTGGAGTTTCGACAACCGCCTTTTCATCGCTGAGATGTCGATAACAGGGGAAGCGAAGAAATCAGCGAAGATTCAGTACAACTTGTACCTCGTGGGAAGTGAAGAAGAAGCCAAACAGTACAAAGCGCAGTTGGCTGTCGTTCGTTTTGGCCATAACTGTAGCCCTAATGTAAGCGTAAGGCTTAACCTAACTGCACATCATTTTGATAAGTGATTATCTAAACTCTAAACACGTTTTTCATGGATTTTAGATTCTCAAAGGATTTTTTGAAATTCAAGTGCAATCTGTACGAGAGAAACTACCGAATATTGAAGCCCAATTTTCAGAACCTTCGATACTCAGCCAGACTCACAAAGACGGAGGTCTCTCATTGACGGTGGAAGACTTGACTGCATTGACTCCAGATCTCATCACAACCTTCGATGACACAGCGATAGACCCAACGATAAACGTATCAATCCAGTGCGATTGGTTGGAACGGTTGGAACTCAAAAGAACTTCAGCTTCCACAGACTCACAATCCACAGACTTCCAATTATAATAAATTGCCTATGAGAATTATATTTCACGTATTGTTTTACATCAAATAGACTTGTTACCTTTCCTACAACTAAAATCAAATTATAAGTAGTTAGTGTTAGTTAGTTCATGTGATTCATGTAGAGTAGATTTAAGTGGAGATTAAATTGTCATTTTGTGTAAAAGTCGAAGAGTGCATAGAGAGAGAATTTCAGCCTCCAAACTCCAAGCCTGCATAAAACACAACACACACACACACACACACACACACACATGGTAGATAACTCTGCTACATCCGATATTCGACATCACTCAACATTGGACATTGGACATTTCTTATAAACGGTTCTCATATTTGCAATTGCAATTTGTTTGTTTTGATTTGGATATCGAATCAGTTCGTGGAATTGGCTGTGAAGGTAAATATTTTGTACCGGCTTGATGTTAGTAAGTCATAACAAAGAATTTAATAGGCCATTAGTGTGTAGTTTAATAGGCCACAGAACTATGTGTCTTATTATATAGTTCTGTGGTATGTAGATAAATCAATTATATCTTGAACCTTGGATTGCAGAAGAATAGCAACGACTTGATAGCTGGGTGCCTTTAATTGAAGTGAAGTTGAGCGATGAAAATCTGGTCATGGGGAGCAAACACGAATGGACAGCTGGGACTTCCATACACCTGTGACCAAGTGGAGACCCCGCAGGTTGTCAATCTTCCTCCAGTATTGGACTCCTCAAGTTCTCTTTCTCTTGTTCCACTTAAGATTAGTGCAGGACCAAACGAGGCTTTGTTGATTGTGGAAGGAAGTCTACTCCAAGATGATGAGGAATCTGAAGAGAATCTCAATCAAAATGTGATCGAGATCAGTCCCCAATTTAAAGTCGTGAGGTCACCAGAAATCAGAGACGTTGCGTGTGGATGGGAGTTCAGTCTGAGTGTGACGAAATGTGGGAGACTAGAGCTGTTTGGAAATGAACGAAACAACAAGAACTTCCAAGTAAACAAAAATCCAACTGGAACTGATGTACTTGTAACTCAGATCTCTGCTGGAATGCGTCACGCCATTGCCATTGTGAAAGAACCGGAGGAAAAGTGTCAACGTCGACTTCTTGTGTGTGGAGACAATTCTAAAGGTCAGTTAGGACTCACAGACAAGACGAAGAAAGTCTTGGAACCCATAGTCATCGAAGTACCCTGTGAAGAAGGAGACTCAACTTCAAGTCTGAGGTTCGTTCGATGTGGAAAAGAATTCAGCCTCGTGCTGGACAACAACGGAGACCTATTTGGAAGTGGAAGCACCAAGTTTGGAGTTCTTCTGACTCCTCCTGAGCAGTCAAAAGGATTCGATGTGTTCAAAAGAATCGCAGGGAGATCAGATTTTCCTGGAGAGATCAAAGACATCCAATGCGGATGGACTCACGTCGTAGTTCTTCTCCAGGATGGAAGGGTGTTTTCCTGGGGACGGAGGAACTTCGGTCAACTCGGAAGAAGTGGAAGTGGTGCGTACGACCTTCGTCCTGGAGAAGTGACCTTTCCAGAGAAGAGAATGACGTCTATAGCTTGTGGAACAGAACACAACTTGGCATTGGGGGAGTCTGGAAAGGTGTACTCGTGGGGATGGAACGAACACTCCAACTGTGGCGTGGCAGTTGAAACGTCGTCACAAGTCAACTCCAGTGGACAAGACGATGAGGTTATCTTAGATAATATTTTGTTTCCAAAAGAAGTATGTTTTCCAGGAGGGCCGCAGAGTTCCAATAAGATTAGTGTGATTGGTGCAGGTGCTGGAAGTTCTTATGCTGTGACCAGTTGACAAGATGGATGAATGGTTTTAAATGCAAATAAATGTCCATTAGTTTATACTGAGCTCCCTTGCAACTCTGTCATTTAATTTGAACACATACTTCTGATTCAGAACACATTTCTGTAGGTCCTCATTGTTTGAAAGACACCTTTACTTTTACTCATCATTTAACTTAATCTACGTAGCCAGAGTGTATTCTATTAGACCGGTGCATTTTATACCGTCACTTATGGTTTTCCTGTTCTTCTACCAATTGTCATTTTGTCACGAATGATTTCCATAATAATTAAATGATAATGTACCCTCAGACTTAAACACTGAATGAGGAATGTGAATATGCAGCAGTATGCGATGATAAGGTGATGAGTGAAGAATGAATTAATGGCTGACCTCTGGTCTCATCGTCCCTCTCAATCTCCACAAACATTCCTCCGTCACAAAGAAGACAGTTTTCTCTCACTCATTTGCATCTTCTCTGTTCTCTCCTCAACAACTGACGACACTCCCAAGGAAGACGATTAACTCACAACATCACATTCACATTAGTCGGCACAGTGAATTCATTAACTATTTAACATTCCCCATTATGTCATACGACTACGACTACGACTACTGCAGCAACGACGTCGGGGACTATTACGACGTCGGTGGGGACGGTGGGGACTACTACGACGCCGGTGGGGACGGTGGGGACTACTACAACGCCGGTGGGGACGGTGGGGACTACTACAATGTCGGTGGGGGCTTCTGCGATGGCGGTGGGGACAGTGGGGACGGTGGGGACTACTACGATGTCGGTGGGGGCTTCTGCGATGGCGGTGGGAACGACGGGGAGTACTATAGTGGTGGTGGGGACTACAACAGTGGCGGTGGGGATTACTACGTCGGTGAAGGTAATGTTGGGGAGTACTGCAGCGTTGGTGGGGACGGTGGGGAGTATTGCAGCGGCGTTTTGGAGGTTGTGGACTACAACAATTACAGCGGTGATGGAGACTTTGGGGAGCATTACAGCGGCGATAGTGAAGGCCCTCCACACAGCGGCGGCGATGGGGAAATTGGCGATTACGAGAGTACCGTTGCTGACGGTGGGGAGTATTGCAGCGGCATTTTGGAGGTTGTGGACTACAACAGTTACAGCGGCGGCGATGGCGAAGTTGGGGAGTATTATAGCGGCGATGGCGAAGTTGGGGAGTATTATAGCGGCGATGGCGACGTTGGGGACGCTGGGGAGTATTACAGCGGCGATGGCGACGTTGGGGAATATTACAGCGGCGATGGTGATGGCCCTTCCCACCGTGGAGGTGATGAGGAAAGTGGAGATTACGAGAGTTCCGTTGCGGACGGTGGGGCGTATTGCAGCGGCGATGGATACGATGGGCATTACAACGGCGATGTGGATGGCGGGGAATACGATAGCTACAGTAGCAGCGATGAAGCCGTTGGGGACTACAACAGCTACAGCGGAGGTATTGAGTACCTCAGTTGCGATGTGGATTCCAACAGCTACTCTTCCAGCAGCGGCGTAGGGACCTACGTCGATAATTCCATGAACAGGTCACTCTCTTCCGCTTCTGCTTTTAGCCATCAAACTGTATTCATAGATCTATTTATCACAGCTGTACTTTATACTTTTTGTAGATCATTGGGACGCGTGGGCCTTCCGTATGGATCCGCAGTTTATTCCACTTCGGCAAATTCATCGTCCTACTCGAATGCCAGTGCAGATACGAGCAGCAGCGGAACATACGTGGACAACGAAATGAACAGGTCGAGAATTTATACCTGAACTTGTAGCTCAGGTAGTAAAGGTTTTCTAGAATATTAGAATCTTGATAAAACTTTTTTGTGCAGGTCTTTGGGTCGCGTGGGCCTTCCAAACGGATCTGCTGTTCATTCCAGTTCTGGAAACTCATCTTCATACGTGAATTCCAACGGAAATGAAAGTGAAACTTATGTGGACAATCAAATAAATAGGTTAGATTGCTACATATCTATTCAAGAATTATAAAACTATAATTCAATCAGTTGTAAATATTGGTTGTTATAAATCAAAAATTCTGTAGGTCACTGGGACGTGTGGGCCTTCCGCATGGATCTGCCGTTCACTCCACTTCTAGAAACTCATCTGCAGTCTCAAATTCCAGTGCTGATGGAAGCAGCAACGACACTTATGTGGAAAATCAAATGAACAGGTAAGAAATGAATGAGTCTCTACTTTATTTGCGGTCGTCTGCAATCTTATTTGAAATTGGATTTTCAGGTCACTAGGTCGTGTAGGTCTTCCTCACGGGTCTGCTGTGCACTCGAGAAGTTATCATCAGTCAGGACATTCGGTTGCAGGAGGATGGGAAAGCTCATCGAACAACGCTGCACAAGTGTATGCAGATAATCAATATAATAGGAGACTCGGCCGTGTAGGTCTTCCTTTGGGAACCGCAAATGTGACAAGTTCGGCTCATCTTGGACATTCAACTATCTTTAGTTCTTCGGGTTCTTCGGGTGCGTCAGCACGTCGTTATGTGGACAACCCAATGAATCGCCATTTGGGAAGAGTAGGGATGATTGTAGGGACACAGCCGGTTCCTTCACGATCTGCTGCGCCAGCAAGTGTGGAAGTTGGATTTGAAAATATCTACTGGCCTTTAGTCAGGCTTGATGCCGAGGTACAGCAATCATTTCATAACAAGCAATCAATTGCTTATAAAGGATTTTATTAAACTTCTGCAGGATGATAATTTGGGAGACATAATGACGGAATTAGTCCAGCTGCGAAACGAAGTTCGAGTCTTAAATGGAAATCGTGACAGAGAGATGCAGTGCGAGACAGCTATTGGGATTGTAAATCGACATGAAGCTGCCTTAACAAAGTATCAAAACAAGCTTAAAGTTCCCGAATGGGTTCGTGGGGGTCAAGTCATTCCATTCGAGAGTCTAGAGCTCGGGGACAAAATCGGAGGAGGAGGTTTCGGTGATGTTCACAGTGCCTTTTGGCATGGAAATGTTGTTGCGGTAAAGAAATTGAGGGTTCAGAGGGTGTCACAAGCTAAAAAGCAGGAATTCCAGGTAAAACAAATACATCATACATCTCAGTAATTTCAGTAAGAGAAATTTACAGCAAATCTGGAATATTTATTGAATTTGATTCTGGTTGTGCTGAAGGCAGAAGTCCAAGTGTTTTCGCAACTGGATCACCCAGCCATAGTAAAGTTCTTTGGAGTCTGCACAACGTCCCCGAATTTGGCAAT
>JAQGAD010000764.1:0-29062 GCA_034696625.1 Isotomurus palustris
GGAGGAGTGGGGGGTCGTGGGGGGTGGAGGAGGAGGACGGGTGGTTGTGTCCCTGCAGTGGAGGCGAGAAGTGAGGAGACACATTCGAATGCCTCGATTTGGTGGAGGAGGAAAGGGGAATCTGAGACAGGATTTGTTGTGAGAACGAGAATGTTGTTGTTCCCGGGAGAGTTGAGGATTCGACGGTGGAGGAGGAGGAGGAGCGAAGGGCCCTCCAGGAGGAGGAGGAGGGTCCTTCAGGGTCGTTGGTGGTGGTGGAGGAGGAGTGGCGGTGGTGTTGAGGGTGGTGCGGTTGGTGGTCACTTCCCCGAGGGGGTCTGAAGTAAACAAATGCTTCTTCTGTCTCCGTAGTTTCTTCCGTGGAGGAGATGAATGTGTCGAAACTGGAGCGCGTGGGGGTGGAGAAGGGGCCCCCTCCCCGGGGGGTGGATGAGGTGGGGGCTTCCTGCTGGAGGAGGTAGAAGGGGGAGGAGGAGGAGGCGGGAAACTGGGAGTACGGGTAGTCGAGAGGGTCACTCGTGGAGGAGAAAACGGTCGTTGCGATGGAGTAGCGCGGACTTGTGGTTTCTCCCAAAGGAGACTCGGACTTCTCTGAGTAGGAGTTGGTGGAGGAGACTTCGGAGAATTTCCTGGGCGTGAATGACTTGAGGAGACGGATGAGACTTTCTCCTGCTTGGATTCCGACTTCCTTGGGGGGCGGGGGGGCGACTGGAGGGGGCGACGACGGAGGAGAAGCGTCGGTGGATCCCGGGGTAAGTTGAGTTGGAATGATTGACTGTTTACTTTTTGCGGCAGACTCCTTTGTCTTTTTACCTTCGTTCCCTTCTTTATTCTCTCCTTTCCCCGTTCCCTTCTTCCCCACGGGTTTTCGCCCTTCTTGGGATTTCTCCTTCGGTGGGGGAGAAGGTCGACTGCGGGGGGGACTGCAAAGGGGGAGTGGCGGAGAAGGAAGGCCTCCGGAAGGAGGTGGGGACGACGACGACCCCCCTTCAGCAACACCTCCCACTCCCTCATCCTCCACGTTCCCTCGGATATTTCTGCTATTTATTCTCAATTGACTCACTACTTTGGTGGTTTCTTCAGTTCTGGAGGTGACTGTGGTTGTCACTGAAGTCACAGTTGGTCCACTCCCTCCTCCTTCTGCCCTCTGACCTCCTTTCCCTGGGGGGGATGGGAGGTCAGGAAGAGCTGAGGGGGACGACGTGGGAGCAGCTCCTCCTAATCCGAGTGCCTTGTTCTTCTCGTGCTCCAACGCTTCCTCCACCGTCACGTTCTTCGACTTGATGTATCGCAGTGACCTGTCATAATTGACGGTTTTGAACTTGTCGATGGTCTCCTTGTTGTCGGCCTTTGAGTTCTTGCGCACCATGCGGAGGTAGCGCATCACAGTGTCTGAGATGGAGGAGGAGTAGCCGGAGCTCTCCTCTCCCTTCTTTTCTTCCGTCATTCCTCCTCCTGTCGTCGTCGTCGTGCTTGTCGATGATGTCGTCGTTGTGGGCCCAGTGACGTTGCTGCAGAGGGAAGTGTCGGGGAGAGAGGAGAGTCGGCTGGAGGGGAGTTCGACTTCAGTCGAGTTCAGCGGATCTTTACTCTCGAGGACCTTTTCTTCAGACTCACGTCCACTTTCGCTCTTCGGAGACGACGTAGAAGTGACGGAGGAGGTGGAGATGGGAATGAGTCTCTCCTTGCCGCCCCTGGAGGGGTCACAGGAGTCCTGACCTTCTTCCTCTGGGGGGTAGAGCCCCAGGGAGTGTTGGTGGGAGGGTAAACCTCCTCCTCCACCTGCTCCACGTTGTCTCTCCTCGTGGAGTCTCAGTCGAAGAAGAAGTTCCTCTGGAAATGGATCTGTTTGGATTCCAGTGTTTCTCAGAATCTTATGCAGTCCGGAACTGAGGGTTATCATCGCATAACTAGTGTCTGAATTTCCTGAACAATTCGACACAGTCGACAAAGGTCGAAAGAAACTTGAGCCTCCACCACCACCACCTCCTAAAATAGACATGGTCGAAGAAGCTGTAGAACTCTTGCGTCTTTCGCAAACTGTCACTTGTTCTTCTTCATTGTCGTACTCGTCGTAGTCGTCTTCTTCGACGTCGAATTCTTCCTCAGGGGAGTAGTACTCAGGGGACAAGTCTTTCGACACGTCGACCGACTGATTTCTTTGGAATAGTTGGTGGTGTTGGAAGAATCCTTTGGAGGAAGAACCGTCCTTGAATAACGACTTAATGGAGGACTGTCGACCCACTCCTCCTCCTCCGCTATGAGAGGGAGGAGCAGTGGGAGTGTGTGAGCTGGCTTGTTCCTTAGACTTCATCTTGTGCTCCCGCAGTGCGGGACCCGAGAGTCCCTTCGCTTTTGTCCGATTCCACAGAAGAAACCGTTTCTCTTTGGTGCAGACGTCGTTGAAGTGTTTCTCTATTGCTGGATAGTCTTCAGGGTCAATGGGATGCGCAGGGTGTCGAGGATTTTTGGTGGGAGGTTGGAAGGAGGCAGTGGAGGAAGGTCCTTGGCCTGAGCCCCCAGGACCCGGACCTGTGGGAGTAACTCCAGGTCTGTGGGATGGGAAAGATCCCCACGGAAAAACACCGGACGCCGAGGGCCCAGTGGGACTCGTGAGTGAACCACTCGCACCACCCGAAGCTGTAGCTCTGTTGGGGTTGCTGGAAGGATTCCTCTGGAGTGAATAGAACTGGGGGCCACTGCAGGGAGCACCACTGGAAGTGGGGGATCTTAAGGGGGGGCTTGAGACTCCTCCTCCCCCGGGGGTTGTCACTTTAGAAGGGAGTTCTTGCGGAGGAGGAGGAGGAGAAGAAGACGAGGGGAAAGTGGAGCCCCTTCTGGAGCCTCCGCGAACTTCTGGAAGGAGGTTTCCCACAGCGTCTGTCATGTACCTCCATGTTTTCCTTGTGAGGAGCCACCGTTCCTTCTTTGCTCCTCCAGGTCCTCCTTTCTTTTTTGTTTTGGAGAGACCGGGTTTCTTGTCCTTGAGGGAAGGGCGTCTGGAGAGGGAAGGGGATCTGGAGGAGGACCCACTTTTCCTCTCCATGGAGGAGGAGGAGGAGGAGGGGAGCGTTTATAGAGGAGGAGGAGGAATTAAGGAGCCCTTGAGGGTTCTTCCCCAAGAAAGCAGAGAAGAAGAAGATGTTTGGAGGAGGAGGAGGAAGAAGAACGGACGGAGAGAGAGAGACGGGAGAGTTGACGGGGCTTTTGGGAGTGAGAGAGCGAGTAGACTAATTTTAACTCTTTCAAAGTGTTTCATCTCTCCTCCACCTTTGTGAATCACCAGATGCAACTCAACTTAACTTTTTAACGCGTTAAAGTCTCGGTGAGCTTCGGTTTCAAACCGAAACTCTCTCTAAACTAACTCTAAACTCTTCGGAGTGGTCATGTGTATGTCTATGAGGTTGTGTGTTTAAGTTTAAGAGTTTAAGAGAGTCCGTAAGTATGGAGACATCCGGAAATCTACCCGTCCGTCTCTTATTCCTTCATCCTAAATTATCCATTCCTCTTCTGCCCCCCATTTCATGCAGAGCAACAATTAACTTATGCCTCACACCTTTCCACCCACCCACCTTCACACGGACTTGTGGAATTCTTCAAACCTTCGCGAGGGAATTCTGTAGGAATCCAAGGGTACTGGGAAACGAGAGGCTTTGTTGGAAACGGATAAAAGCGTATTATTAGTTGGGTTTAATTGTAGGCAGCGTTGAAAATGAAAACCTGTGGGACATATGCATAGGAGGAAGGTGAAGAAGAAATTGTTGTTAGTCACGAGGGTGATAGTTGTCAGTTTATTTTCGTTGTAAAGTGGTGGAGATTTTAAATCGTAAGAAAGATAGATGAGCGGTGATGATGAAGCGTTTAAGAACTTAAGAAGGAGAGGTGGGATTGTGTGGAACGTGTGTAATGTGGAAACGATATGTGGAAGCAAGGAAAGGAGAAGGTGAGTTGCGCAAGAATGACGCAAGCAACGCATGGACGTCTGTGGGGTATGATGACATGACCCTAATATTCCTTGTGATGAGATCAAGACACACACGCTATAAACCTATTTTCAATTTTGACACAACGTAAACTATCCCTTGTCAATAGATTCCCATTAATCTTCCGAGGAGAGTTTTAAGTGCGAAACTCAGAAGCTGCTCGTGCCTCAGTCTGTTTAAATATTTAAATACTGCTGGCTGATCATCATGAATCAAAAGGGCTGTTCGTTTCTGTAGCTTGAAACAACGAAAGGATACTAATCATTAATTTCTGAATGCTTTAAGCGAAGCTAAACGGCCATGAGTGAAGAGATTTAATCCAATTTTCCATTGGAACTTGTGTGAGTTAATTAGAAGTGTAAATTGTTGGTTGTTGGATTTGGGAACTGTTGAGGAAGGGGAAGATTGAAAGCAATGCAACTTGGGAAGTGGATCTTCTGGGTTGTTGGAAATCGGGGAGAAACATCGTAAACTCGTGGAGGTGTGGAAAGTATTGAGAGTATTGGGGATATCGAGATTGAGACTGAGAGCGCATATATTTTTTATTGTTATGTATTTGGCTGTGTGAAAGACGTGGAGAGTATAAAAGAGGAATGCAGGTTTGAGGGTTAATTGAGAATATATATTTACATATGACATGACAAATTGTCATTCCTCTTCGTTATTTTCGTCACCTTCTCTTCATCTCTCTCTTTCTCTCTTTCTAGAGTTCTGGGTGTTCTTCCTCCGTTGTATTTGAGACTCTCTCAGAGAGAGAGCGAGATTGCGAGAGAGATAGGCAAAAGGAGAAGTAAGCAAGTCTCAAAGTCTCAAGTGAACAGCAAGTAAAATAAGCTCATTAAATTTATTATACTTCATACTTGCAACTTATGACTGACTTCGACTTATTTGTTTTCGTGTGGGAAGACTTAATTGTTTCCATGCGTGAAATATTTGAAAATGTCTCAAAAAAGTTGAGTGTGTTTCAAGAAGGTAAAGGAGGTGTGAGACTTGGGTATAGAGTTGGTAGTCGGGCTGCTGTGAAGGTTTGGAGGTCTTTCATAATGAAAGTAGTTTAGTAGAAAGATGTATGTGTGTGCATATTAATGTATTTGAGAGTTTGGGTAGAAAGTAAAGATTATGAGATTGTAGACAGGTTATAGATAAAGAAAGTATGGTTGGTGGGATTGAAGCTTGAGGATTCGTTCAGCTGATCCTGTCTGTTATCTTATTAGTAATTAGGAGTTTTTCCTTCTAGGAAGTATCTGTGCATTCACACTCAAAGTATCCTTGTATACGTACTTCCCGTTGCAGTCTAGTTGTTGCATGTTGTAGAATCAAAGAAATGCACCTGAGTCACACACTGCCTCTGCGATTTTACATTAACGAGCCTTGCCTAGGTTCTCTATCACCTTATGCAGTCAAATGAGCTTTTTATTGTGTGTTCATGAATGCGAGAAGGAAGTCTCTATCTATGTGAGTGTATATGTCTCATCACCATCATCAAATGTGAAATGCATTTCTGATCTCGTGATCTTTAGCTGGCTCATCTTGTCCGATCCGAATCGGATTTTGGCAGACCTTCTATGCTGATATGTGTACATCATACATGCACAACTATGTCGTAATTCCTTCTACTCGCTCTCGTTTGGAATGGCATCCATGAAACAAGGTGTACTTACTACAACTACGTACATTGCAACCGTAATGTGTGTGTATATGTATGTGTGCCTACATTATTTTTTTTAAATTCATAGGTAAACGTGTAAAGAATGTCTTGTTTTCATAAGAGACGTGTGTGTGTGTATGGACAAGGAGCTCCAGGTGAATCTCTGATGTGGAGGGAAACTTTCACTGTCAATTCATGTGTGGTCTGTGTGCTTAATAACAATTAAGTAAAAGTATAATTAGTGAGTCCCTATTCATTTAGTTAGCAGGTGAGAAGTGGTGGCGAGTAAAAGTCTTGTGATTGAATGGATTCTTAAGGAAGAAATAATGCAGTGTAGATGTTTGCATGTGTATGTGTGTGTGTGTGATTTAGCCAAGTTTAATGAATTCGAACAATGTCATCCCCACCCGATTGGATCAGATTCTTTGCCAAGTATGCAAACAAGTAGGAGAGAGAGAGGCAGTGAGAGACATAAGACAGAGAGGATTATTAGCTCAAGTACAACCACACAGTTTATAAGTGGAGAGGATTTTCTCATGTCTAGTAGTCTGATATACTTCTATAGAAGCCTTTGGTTGCAGAGCAATTCAGAGCTCATGAATGCAACACGTATATTGCCCGTATACATCATACACACACACACACACATACACACACACGATGATGATGATGTTTCTTCGAATAACGAACAACGATAAGCGTGTTGGGAGAGAAGGAAGTCGATAAGAATGGACAAAAAACAAAAGTGGATTGAAATAATGCTGCGAACCCAACCTTGAACCTCTCTCTTCTTCCTCACTTTGATTGCTACCGTATTTTAATCCGAATTTTTATTTGCTTGTTTGATGATTCAATTTGGAGTGGCCACTGCCGCCCAGTGAAGTGTTATTAATGTTTGGATGTGAGAGAAAGTTTTCATCGGAAGTAGAAATTAAGACTGGATTACGTGGAAATATATATATATATATAATATATATCTATGCATGCATATATATCTATGCACGCATATATATCTATGCATGTTAGGATCAGACGCACTTAAGTAAGTTAACTAATGGAAATGAATTAATTGCAGGAGAAGAGTGGATTGGAAGGAAAAAGCTATAAAAGGCTTATGGCTGTGGAGTGTGAAGTGAAAGGTAGGTTAATATGTGGAGAGCAGTGGTTAGTTTGTATGGAAGCCTAAGAAGTGTAGTTGAGTTTTATTTGACACCTACGTGGATTGTGTTTTAAATTTTTAAAGGGGGAAGGCCATTTGTGGGTATTTTTAGGAGTTTTTTGAATAATAATGGAGAGTGAGGATAGAATGGATATGTTGTGAGTGTCCATGAGACTATTTATTTTTGCACTCCCATTCATAAAAATTGACTGGAAGATTTGAAGGAGGTTGAAGAGGTTGTCGTGGTTGTTGTGTACGAAATAAAACGGGAAGGACGGGTTTTTTGGCTCGGACGGGAGATTCACATGCCATTTCCTGATGGATAGACAGATGGTTATATTTAGACCTTAGTGTAATCCCACACTGCCCAATTTAGAACGAAGGCTCTTACCTATTTCAAAATAGAAAATGCCAATGCATTCAACTAATTGCCCTCATGACCTCGCACACGGCCTTCGACATGCTCAATAATCGCTGATCTCCCTCCCATCCTCAAACTCTCAAACACCCGTTGCTTATCCTCACTTTTATTCCTCTGCAACTGACACACACAATCTGCTTATCTACAGCTTCACTCAGGTGAGTGCCTCGATCTCCTCACTCTCCTACTTTCTCCCTTTTATTTAGTCTGCTGCCGAAACTTGGAATGTCATGATTCTTTTGGATATTTAATGATCGGGAAATGCACCGATTGAGAGGAGGATGAGCTGAACTCTCTAATGGCTTACTGTCACGCTACACTTAGATTGCAAAGGTGGTTGCTAAAAAAAGACACACGAACTACTTGTGCTTACTAACCACTCATTTATTAATTTAACACAGTTAATGTGGTAAGGCAATGAGTAGATGTGTGCGTTGCTGTAATTGAAACCTATTTTTACAGTGAAAGTACAAAAAGTATCGAAAGGAAAGAATGTAACGATATTAATTCTCGTGGACGTGTAACGGAGTAAAAGATTCCACCCGGAGGAATGCAGCCTGAGGAAAGATTTGTATACAGACGTGTACAGAGAGTTGAAGTTTGTGATGATCTTATGAGAGGAAAATGAAAAACCTCGTGTTGAGGTTCGAGTTGCGGAAGTGGCTGCAGGTTTCGAAAGATGAACTCGAAGAGTGAGAATCCATCTACCAAAAAGACTGCGAACCGAATCAGAGTCTTTCGCTGTTAAAAAGATAGTTACCGTTGCCTCCTAGTCAACTTAAGTGAAAACAAAATCATCTATTCAATTCCGTGTGTAGTTTCCGATGCAGTTATTAAGGAAACTGAGTGTTTTGGTTTGCTAACTTTGGATACAATGGAATAAATAACATAATTCTCTAGATTAACAATAGTAGTACCTCGGCTGATGAATTGCAAGGTGGTATGAACAGCATAATCTTATGGTAGTTAATGTCCTAAGGAACAGTTGTTCTTGACTTTTCCATTATCTCTCATCGCCCCAGTATTAAGAAGCTGTTGTATATGCAATTGTGTTAATGAGGCTAAATGTACACAAATGAGACAATGCGGTGAAGGTAGGTTGCACTGTTGACTGTGTAGGAATATGTTAGAAGAACGAAACAAGGGTGCCTTTGTTTTAAAGAACAAAAAGTGAAGACGGATTTGGAGAAGATTAGAAAAAGTTAGGTAGCGTGGGTTGTATTTTGGAGAGTTGGAGAAGCGTAGTAGAAAACCGGGAGGAATGTGAAGTTGTATGATTGTGGATTGTATGATTGCTTTACGGTCCGAGAAAAGTCTCCTCTTCCGTCTTCCGCATGCTCCCGAATGAATAATACATTCGCTCAAAACGCTCATTTTGTGTGGATTAAGTGTTGTTAAATAAGAAAATAGAGATGACGTGATTAGTGACAAGGCAGAGGAAATCAAGAATGAATAAAGTGAGGGATTGATGATGAAAATCAAATGAAGATGCTGTTGATGTTCCAAACGATAATAAGATTCATTGGAGCCGGAAAACAAGTGGAAAGTAGAATGGTGGAAAGGAGCGAGTGAATAAATAAATGACCTTCGAGAAAACGTTAACTAAAAATACGAAAGAGCAACTTGTATTTTTTACCTTCAACTCCCAATTTAGACATTGTTAGCCTTCAACTTTTCATAAATTTTACAACTGACTTCACTCCTCATGAATTCGTTTTTGGCCTGAGATTTCTTCCAAATGTTTAAAAAAATTAAGTTTTATATGAGTTAGGTAGTGCGGTGCTTCACAAAGTAGGGTGACTAGGGCTGCCGCAGTTCACAAGTTCTCAGTTCTTACGATTGGTAAATCTGATCTTCCGTATGTTCTCACAATAATTAAATTGTAATAGCAATGGAAATAGTTTAGTATGAGAAAAGTTCTTTGCTCTTCGAAATATTTCTCGTTATATGATGATATATAGAGTGTATTGTGTGAAAGAGTATATTTTGGCCAATCTTTCTTGACAAAGAATGATACTGTGAGTGCATAATCTAATAATAAATACCGAGAACAAGTGACACTTTGGTGGAGGAAATATCAGAAAATGATAAGGTATTACAGCTGTACAGATAATCGGGGGATTTTGAGAAAAAATTTTAATGACAATAATATATTTATGATTGATTTGGGATTCAATTAAGAAGGAGGATAGTGTGTTCCAGCAGTGGTCATTTGTCATTTGTGAGTGGATGATGTGCAAGAATGTAAATGGAAAGTGTAAAATGATGTGGATGCGGATGAAGGAAAAGCCACGGTTATTTGTGCAAGGGAAAAGTTGTGCGAAAAAACCGGTTGTTGCTCGAGACTTAGCAAATCCTTGCAGTGCAATGCAAGAAAAAGTTGTATGATGACGCAATTTCTATATTTATCAACAAAACTCTTACATTTCCCATGAAATGTGTGCTTACTTGTTACTTGTTTCTGTAGTAGTTTGTAGGAAAAGTACGAAAGCTGTGTGTTGTGCATAATGGCAGAGTGGAAGTACAACAAGGTTGATCAGCATCAGTTGTAGTTTATCTTTTAGAAAGAGATTCTACTTCTCTGAGATTTACGCTGGATGATGATGATGAGCCGTATAGCCTAAGACTCCCTACCTATTCCTCCGCATTTCGAGCTGCTACATCAACATTACCAAAAGTATCTCCAATCTCCATGTGTGTGTGTGAGAGAGAGCTGCCTGCGTTTTAATGCATTGCCTTCCTGCTTGGGAATAATATAATAATGTAAACTGTGTTTGGGGGAATCAATCAAGAGAAATGTGTGATGATGAGCTGGGTTGGACTCGGAAATGTAAATTATAGCACGTTTATCCACAAGGGAGTAGTTTAATCCGGTCTTATTTAGTCGGCATTTTGGTATCTCTTATTTCCATTTAACAACCGCGCGACGATCACGCTATAAAAAACTCAACACTTTTCAAGTTTTCTTCTGCCAAGGGAAATAAAAGGAAGTATGAAGTAATCTTGAGTGGGAAGGGAGATATGTTGTTTCATGTCAGCTGAACTTAGTTAATGTTGTGCGTTTAAAACATAAAAGGACAAGGGACATTATTCGACAGGCTGGGATGAATTCGGGTGAAATGAAATTACTTTCTTTGGAAATAGGATATTTCATAAACAAATCATGTAGCGTGACACGTCTCTGTGGCCGGTGTTGTTTACCTGATTAATATATCAGTAAGGATTATTGTGGACAATGAAGATGCATTAAGAAGAGAGTGTATTGTATGCGGAGTCGGTTTTAAGCCTAAAAGCTGAAGCATATTGAAAAGAAAGTGTCATTCTCATTTTTGTGCATTGGTGAAAGCATTATAAGAAACAATGCAAGGGAGATAATAGTATGAAAATGGAATAGCACGTAGGTTGTGTCTGTCAATGTCGATTTAGTGAGACGACAGGTAAGTCGGAGGTGGAAATGGGGTTCAAATGAGGTGGGCAAGTTACATGCAAATGCACCCACACAGCAGCACATCGCAGTGCAAATTAAAGACTTCAATAGTCTTTTTGCAGGACAGAAAGTTGGTTGTTGACTGTTGAACGAGAGATGAAATGAAGTATGACAAGAATGTTGGTTTCTAAATGGTTCTACTCTCTATACTGCTTATTGCATTTAGTGTTGTACAGGACGAGAGTGCCAAAATGTCATATTATTATTACTATTATACCCTCACTATATTATTATATGCTTTCTTCTTTCTTCCCATGCGGAAAGATGTGTGCTCCTTTGTGGACTCTATGACGATATTGAGTAATTAACTAATATTTTTATATTCTGCATAAGACTGTCTGTCTCAGGATACCAAGAAATGCTCATGAGAATAATGAAAGACGGTTTTGAGAGAGAAAGGATGGAATGCTGGATGATCTTGAGGTGCTTACTTAACTTGCTGTTACTTTTAAGTGTCGTAAACGACTTGGTTATTTAATAGTGAAGAAAAGTATATGTATACGTGCACATCTACAGGATTTAGAACAGACACGCACGTTGAAATAGAGAAAAAAGGTGTATACGTTGTGGAAGAAGAAATAACGATGCTGTTTTCACCTTCTTAGAAATCCATTAGGCTTTACAGCTTCCACGAATCTTCACGCGGAGAGATTTGAGGAAACTATTGAAACGAATAGTTGTTCAGTATTGTGCATTTTGCATAGATTTGGTTCTGGAGTGTGTACTCGAATATTTCATGTGATTTTCGGGTTTTGTACAAATGTAGTAACTGCTGCATTGCTACGAAGCTGCTGGTTTGCTCTAAAGGTTTCGCATGTGGTCTAATATGAGTCTGTCTGTCTGGGAAGGAAGGAAATTTGGAGAAATATTCGACATTTGAGGAGAGCGAGCTCAAATACAAATACAACTGATGAGAGTGAACATCAATCACTTAAGTTTCATGTGAATCTTTGGTGGAAGAATAATTTGAACTTGGTTTAAGGAGAATTTGACAGTTTTTGAAATAAAAATTCTTTTCTGTTGTGACTAAAAGACAACAAATTGACTGGAGATAATCCTCACACGTCATACTGTTCGTTGTAAAGGAGAGTGCTCTGCTTTCCAAAGGTTTCTGAGCCTTGACGAGATGACATGAATAGAAATGTGTGGAGAAAGGCAGAAAGGAGGACTTGTCCTTATAGGATTATGTGTTTCTTCAAAAGACTCTGGAGGAGCATAAAAGGCCAAGAAATAATAAGGGAAACAAGACTCTTCTCTGTGTCCTTTTATCATCTTTCTTCCACAGATTTCGTTACTTCTTTAGGATAAAGAACTTCCTCAAGACTCACATGTACATGAAACCTGTCGGTATGCAGTTACGGATGATTGTTTGCCTCATATCCGACTATTTGACCAAACAAATCACAAGTTATTCGAGGATTATAGGTAGAATAATTTGCAACATAATCTAGTTACTGGCCTTATTATTATTAATCTGTTATGATTTATTATTATGATATGATTCAAACGGTGATACTCAAAACCAAAAGCACATGCAGAGGAGAAAGATTCGTTTTGTTAGTTGGGTAAACTGATGTGTCCATCAAATGTCATTTATGTCACATATCTATTGTTAGTTCATTTCAGATTGTGTGCATATACAGTTTCCCAAAAGGTAAGGATCTTTATCCATCTATAATTAGTGTCTGAGCATATTGTATCTTGTATCAAATTTAGCCTGCAAAGATGTGACAGATATGATTATCTGAACCATCAAATTGTAACGAATGACAGAAAACAATTGCCGTGAAAGGAGCAATTAAGATAATCGTCTTTCAGAAGGAAAGTATTATACAATACAACAATGTGATGCGTGTTTTTCAACTTATCTCTGTAGGAGAGATGGAATTACTGAAAATGTGACCATGAGGGGAAATTAAGATCGGAAATCTCTTTTAAATATGCACGAGTACTGATACTTATTATTATTTAATACTCTTCATCATTAGTAATTCCCGGAGAAGTGAAGATGGTAAGAAGAAGAAAGTATCAGATTGGATGGATTACTGTGTCAGTAATTGGGACTTGGTGATCAATAGGAACTTTGGCACATGCGAATAAAATGAATTCCGGCAAATAATTCCTTGTGTGGCTCTCCTATTCCGTCTGCCTTTTAGTACTTAAATTGCTTATTGGCTGCTCGTTGTCATGTTACTTTGCAAATTAAAATGGTATTTATTATCCTTCATCTTTTTCCCGAGAAGCGAAAAGATGAAAGGATACAAAGCGTATTTGAAGTTGAAATCACCAGCGGAATCTCCGATCTCTGCGGTGTCTAAACATACGCGATGCGATGTCTACAACGGGCAACATGAGAAGACTTTTAAATCCACAGCCTATTTAGTCCCTGGTACACAATCGCTCGTGTGTCTTATCATGTACAGAGAATTTAATGAATGTAAGAAGGAATTAGTTTCAATTAGTTTGGATTTAACATTACGAAATCGAGCTTATTTTTAGACGAGTTTGAATTTAAAACTGTGCTGTGTGGAATATCCAGAGAAACAAGATGTATTGTGAGTATCTGCGAGCTGAAATATGAATTATGTGGCATTTGGCAGATAAATGGTTGTTGTATAAAAAAGTATTTCCACGAGATAGGGAAAAAAGCGACGTGAAAGATATTATTTGTGAGATGACGCTTATGCATTAAAAAATAGGGTTTATAGGAAGTTGACTTGAGACTGGATGGAGGAAATGGAATAAGCATGTAGTTGTACGGTGCATGAATTAATATAGGTATATTAAATATGAATTCGCGTGGTTTGCGGAGAGGTGGCTTAGTGAGTTGGAATGTTGGAAAGGGAGACGGATGAAAGTCGGAGTTGGATTTCCTCATTTGATTCATTCACGTCTGGTCTCTTTTGAGGGATAAGTTAATTAATAGCGGAATGAGTGGATTTAGTTGAGTGTGAGGCCCCCTGAGATGCGGTGGAAGGAAAAGAAGGTCGTAGGTGTTGGAAACTTATTTGTTGGAGTGTCGGACGGAGGATTAGTTAGGAGCCTAAGCTATAGGCTGTGTGTCTCTGGTAGATCACATTGGACATTGAACTTCCTGCAGTGACACTTAGCAGACAAGTAGACTTGCCAGAGATTTGATTAAGTCATTAGGATAACAAGGCATGAAATGAATGAATGGAATGATACTTTTTGTAGTCACTTAATGAATGAAAGAGTGAGTGATGAAAGAATGAGTTCACCTGTTGCTTCATCATATAAAGATTTGCCCGAGAGTCAGTTTGTCTGAGGAGTCTTCACGTCAGTTGAGGAGGCTTTCTCGGGCTTCACTTGTTCCCTCATTTTTAGGGTAAGGTTAGTAAGTTGACCGAGTAGTCATGAGAATTTCCCAGGAATCTTGTCCCTCTTCTCGCTCTCTACGGTAGTACAGGAAAGGAGGAAGAGGAATGATGAGAAGAAGATGCGATTACCCAACCATTAAACCAACATGTTATTCTTTACGGAAAAAACATTTGGATTCTGACGTAAACTGGCTAGAGGACAAAAAATGTGGGTGCCAAAACCAATACATGCATGCACTCTTGTAAATAATATCCAACTACATCTCTCAAATATCATTTACACTTTCCTATGTTCAGTCTGCTGAATCTAATAAAGCATACATAATGTTCATACATTCATATGCACCTATGACCACCACACACATACACACAGAACAGTGTTGAGAATCCTTTTGGGCCGGAAAGATTGCAAGGATTCAAGAAAAAGATCGACAGGGCGAGTGAAGGAAACCCAAACTTTGTGAGATGACGAAGCTCCCTAGAAATCAGGCCAAGCTTCTTTTCATACATTATATATTAAGGATTAGCCGTCTCTCTGATGAAGATGAACGCCATGCCATGATGATGACCTATTGGGTTTCAAAGAAGTGGAAAAATGCCCCCCCCCCTCTCTCTCTCTCTCCTCTGCACCCCCCCCCCCCCTTACACCAAGTCTTCTGCATGCGTTGACCAGTTCAGACTGAAAAGGTGGAAACGATGGTGACTGTTAATGAACGACAATGGTACGGCATGTGAGATTATTGAATAATACCCTTCTGAGTGAAAAGGAAATTATGATTCCTGCTAATAGTGCTAATTCAAGCGGGTTGAATCTCACTCTCTACTGAGCTGACCTAATGATACGAGACTTTCTTGTGAGAAATTCCATGTGAATGCGTGACTTATTCCTTCATCGTCACCTGGAGAGGTAGCAGGGTGAGTCGCCTACCTACGCGTGAGATGAATCAAGTTTTGATAAAATGGAAGGACACCCATTTATGTGAGATGTGTGTGCAGTACTGTGCAGACAAAACACACACACAAATGTGACTGTCGCTTGGCTGTCTGGAAGGCTTGAGATTAAAAAATGCGATTGACCAGGAAAGTCTGTCTCGTCCTTCGCTTCTTGTGTAGCAGTTAATATAGAGTGAGTAGATCATAAGGCGGATAATTGAGATATGAAGAGATAGAAGGGATTTATGCAATGCATGTCTGTAAACTTGTTAGTTGGATTTAGATTTGGGCTGAGCTATTTTGAGCACACACGACGAGGAGTAGGATTTTAATCATATGAAACTATGAAATGGCTCGTATTATTAATGCGTGAGGGTCAATTACAGTTCCAAAAAGTGAGGATAATTTTTTATGAATTTTGTGAATCTTTTTTGAGACGGGAAGAAAGGAAGCGTAAGAAATGAGTTGGGCAGGTTGGGGTTGTGCTGGTTGTAGGGTGGTAGGGTTTTTTGGTTTTGTAGAGATTAAGGTTTGCTAGGATGTCTCACGTATTGTGAGTGTGGTGAAGGATCAAGAGATGAGATCTATCTGAGATACACACGCTGTGGAACTGAATTTCTAGAATCTGCGTTTGTTTCCACTTGATGTACGAGAGTGAAAAGGACGAAAGGAAGGTGACTTACAGTTTCTTGTCATGATGACCTCCGACCCGGCTACAACTCCCATGGGGACATTTGGAGGGATGGAGAGAGGAGGCTGATGGTGACGATCACTTGTTGTTGGGTGAGAGGCTGCTGGAGAAGGAATAAGGAAGGAGGAGGGTGAGTGGAGGCATTTTAAGGACGAAAGTGGACTGGAGAAAGTAATGATGACTACTGGAAGCGTAAACCCACTTTCCCCTGGGTTGACGGCAGCTTCTTCGTTTAGTTGGCTATTGGTGTGCAACTTCACTTGACATGAACACTCGACACGAGCAGGCACCTAACCTGCAGTAGCACTCTCACTAAATCTCCTTTCGGTATTGAACCACCAATATTATTACATATACAGATACACGCTTTCTTTCACCCAGGAAGACTTATGTATTATAAATAATATACATGTGTGGGGATGCTCTGAGTGATATTGATAAGCCACTCAAGATCCCTTAAAGCTGACAACACTCGAAGATAATATTGGCCTTGTTGAGACGGACTTTGAAGAAGAAGGCTGGAGGATTAGAAAAGGAGGAAGATAGATTCCAACAATTCCGTGCTAATCACAGCCTCTCTTCCATCTCTCTCTCTCTTCTCTGTATTTCTCGCTCTCTCTCAGTCGTAATCGCTAATTGTTCTTTTGCTTCCAAAGTCCGTCATGGAAATATCCACACAGTCACTCTCTCATTCACTTCATCAGACACTGACCGTGAGCCGTTATAGCCACTTTTAACCACTTAATTGCTTTTAAGATTCAGACAGCGAGATTTCGTGTGTTCTGTGGATGAAAAATATATGCTCAGATTTGCAGAACAGCTCTATTCGTATTTATTGATGTGTGTGTGTGTAACAGAAATTAAATCTTTATCCTTGTTTTGGGAAGTAAATAAATGTGTGCGTTAATATGACGAGTAATTGGCAGATTGGCGTGCAAAAGTGTAACCACGATAAGGACGATTCTGAATGTGGTTGATGGTTGCTGGTTGCTGGTTAGGGTGATTCGGTAAATGAATTTTTTGAATTCTTAATGGTATTCTGTGATTTTGCTTTGGTCTGCCACGATGTACACTCGTGGGGTTTTGTTTCTCCTGATTTATTAGAAGTTATGGCACTCGATGAGTCGCACTTGTTCAGGTTGTGTGGTTTTACTTTCTTCGATATGTCGTGTAGACAACTTGGTCATCTTTGGAGAGAGATGTGTGGAAGAAAGATGTATGGCTTTACTTCTATTCGGGTAAGTTGGACTTGGGTCTTTGGATGAGTCTCGCGATGAACTGCTGCTGCTTCTCTTCTGATTCTTCCGGTTGTGAAATAAATATTTCGATGTGAGGGTGTTTGGCGAA
Source organism: Isotomurus palustris (assembly GCA_034696625.1). NCBI lineage: Eukaryota > Metazoa > Arthropoda > Collembola > Entomobryomorpha > Isotomidae > Isotomurus > Isotomurus palustris. The sequence continues at coordinate 17,008 of JAQGAD010000764.1, forward strand.
GCAACAAGTAACTCGCAACTCTTTCAATTAGATTAATTCTCGTTGTGGTTGCTGGAAACTGAGTCGTCTCACTTTGGACGTTTAGACTTGAACTTGTTTGAGTGCAGCGGAACAGCGTCGAATGGAAGTGGAGGAAGTTGGTAGAATTTATGGGTCGTTAGATTTCCATGCACAACTGATATGTGACTATTAGAACTATTAGAGGAACTTTGGAGAAGACAGAAGTGTGTGGAACTGAGAGGTTGGTTTGCGTAATAAGAACGTGAACCAGTGAGACTTTTGGGGTCTTACGGTGTTAGCTTGTTGGGAGTTAGAATGAAACTTTCTCGGAGTGTAAAGATGAGTAAAAAGAGGGGGAGACAGATTTTGAGGATGGATGCAACGGGAGAGTATGATAATACGAATGAGTATGCAAATAATCCGTGTACGCTGCATGTCGACTAATAAGAAGTGAGTAAGGAAGGAGCAATAAGTTTAAGGTGGTGGTGGTGGTGGTGGTGGTGGTAAATGGTAATGATACAGGATGTTGTTGGTGACTAGTTTGGTTTTTTTGATCTCGCAGTGTTTGGTAATCAAGGAGATGCGAGGATGTATAGGAAGGAAGATACCGGAAAGATGAAGGGGAATGGTGAGTGAAAGATACCCGGGTATCATCACAGAGTGCACAGAAACTAGGAGCATGAGAACGACATACGAAGAGCGTGATGGAGTTAGCAGAAGCGTCGTTTTATGTGAATTCTCTTTGGAGGCAGACAGACACAGACGGTTATCAAGACACCAGAAGGAACCGACGGGAAATCTGTTGCTTCGTAGTCGAAACTACTAATCTCCAGTATATCTCCTGTAGTCCTTCGAGGATATACGCATTATAGTGCATTCAAAATTCGGAATTTCGGAGCTTAAAGAACTCCCTGTCAACTGTGTGGAACATACAACAGCCGTTCTTTTCTTTTGATAAGTCTGCACAGGAATTAATCAGAGATTACACTATAGAGATTCATCTGCTTTGAAGAGAACAAACTAACTATTCGGTGATTCACCGCTTTTTGCAGGTTCCTAACGACAATCATAAGAACCACCAACGGCTCCTTCTGACTTCCTAGTCTTCTTCAGCAGGTAAGATTAAGGAAGCGTTAAAAAGGAGACGAATTAGGATTAACCTTACACGACATTGTTTCTGACTTTTCTATTAGAAATGCTTTACTTCGGTCTTATTGAAAGTTGGAAGGACCTCACAGAAAAGGTATCTTGGACGCATTTGTATTACACTATTTCGCAGTACGAAATAGTTGGAATCAATAGAAAGCTTCATTTATTATATTACATATTAAGGAGAATAATAAGTTAATTTTTTTCTAGGGGGTCTCACATCGGTTGGACTATTGAATTAATACATGTGTTGTTCCAGAGTCTCTTTTGAAAAGGTGTTTTCGTCTGGGAGTCAAAGGAGACTACTTTTTGGTAGCAAAGTCAGTTAAAGGTTTCCCATTCATTTCCTCGAGGAACCAGGACAAGCTTACGGTGAGAAGGGCTAAAGTACAAAACACGATGTGAGGAACTGCTGGCCACACTGAAAAAGACAGAAAAATACGAAGCACATTTGAACTCTTTCATTAACTGGGGAGAAATAGGGATTATCGTTCATTTGGTCTTTGTGAACTTACAAGTTCCAACAAAGGCGATTTGTGGAGCGAGGACTCCTCCAGTATTCGCCATGAGACAGCAAATTCCTACTGCAGTTGATCTGACGACGGTAGGAAAGGATTCTGCTGCAAAGCAAATGTATACTCCCCAAGCAGCTGCAATTCCAAAGCGACTTAGTAAGCAGAGGACAGTTACAAGACTTCCATGAGCCTGTAGGATGCTAGTCGTTGTTTCAAGAAGAATGAGACTGCTTAAGAACCCGAGGGTTACCAGCATGAATGTGGAGGTTATTTTCTTCCGACCAAACCTGAAAGGGATAGGAGATTGAAAATATTAAAAAGGCTGAGATTTGGTTTCAAGGCTACCTGTTGCTGAATACAGCTCCGATGGGGAAGGCTACCATGTCGACCAGGCCCATGTAGAACATATTCAAATGCGGATCTCCGTCGAGGTTCTTAGCGTTGAAGCTGATTCCATAATAAGTAAATGCAACGCTGAAGAAGCAGAGGATGAATATGGAGAGTTGGATTCGTAACTTTGAATTTGTCCAGAGAAGAATGAGGCTGCTTATGACTGCATTTTCCGGCCTAGAGCCGTCGCTTCCTTCTTGTGCCAAGACTGCCTTTTGTACGATTTCCAGTACTGCTCTGGACAGTGGTGGTTTGCGATTCCATCGGGCGATTTGATGTAAGGCCTTTTCTGCTTCGTCAGTTCTGCCATGACAAAGAAGCCAGCGAGGAGTTTCAGGAAGAAATCTGCAAATTCAATGGCAAGAGAAATGAGATTGTGAATGAGCATTCTGATTGTGATTATGATTTGCTTACGGATAAGTGAACAGTAAAATCGCTGCAGGAAAGGCCGTGACAAATGATAGGAGTCTCCAAGATGATATGAAATACGAGGCAAGGGCAAGGCCCATTTCTCCAAGGAACCACAGCCCAAGACTTCCACATATTACGCGGTAAATTGGGGTAAGGAATTCCATCAAGTAAATAGAGTAAATACAATAATAACCTGGAAGTCAAAATTTAAGGAATAATTTACTAAATTGTTCGAAAGGGCAACTAGAATTCAGAACGCTTTAGGGACGAATATCAATGCTTACCACCAACACCAATTCCTGCGATGAATCTTACGACTGCATACATAATTGGATTAGGAACAAAGGCCGACCCGCAACCGAATACAGCTATCATTGCAACCAGAATAAAGTGAATTGGTCTTCTTCCGTAACTACAGTGAAGTACAGTGAATATTGTGTCTTGTAGTTAATTGATGATTTTTTGAATGAATGAATTATTTTCTTCAAACCGATCAGCCATTTGTGAGGCTAGGAAAGCTCCAATCATCATTCCAACCATAAAGACACTTGTGAACATTTCTGTAATCCAAGCACGGCCATCTCTCAAGTCCCACTGTGAACGCGAACCAATAATTGAATTACAAAATAATTGATTTTTAATGGGATTGGATAACAGCAGAGATGGGAAAGAATAATATATATTTACCTCTTCAATGACTGAAGAATACCGTAAAGTTTGGGTTAAACTAGATAGTTGAAATTTTCTAGTAACGTTCTCATTGCTGGGATTGAAATCTTGCGTAAAATGACCAGTAGTTTCGTTTTTGAGTGATTTATAGTCTGCTCCTACAAATATAGGGATCATAGCCACCATGGCTGCAGGAACCTCTGGCACAAGAATGGCAAAATTCACCCATGCTTGGAATGTAGAGTAGCCACCTGAAATAGTTTTACGTGTAGAGTTTCTTTATCCATTTCAACAGCGTCCGCAATAAGTAATAATTATTAATTAGCCTGAATTTGCTTACCTAGTGACAATAGAACACTCTCAACGTTCATATTGTCTTGCGTAGTGGAAATGGACAAACGGGGAATCATTGTACGGTTTGAATGTTAGAGAAATACAAAATTGTTTTGAAATCTGAGATTACTTGACGTTAGCTACGCTTTGTGTGTAGCTTTTTGTCGCATTAAAATTAAAACTGATGAAAATAATTGACTGTGCCGATTGTGCGACGCGCAAGTACAATAAAAATTGCACGATGAAAATTGCCAGACCACCCCGTATAAATTTTATGACATTGCCAGTAAAAATCCAAAGCTATTTAATGTAAACTATTCGTGCGAATTGCTCGTTAATTCACAGCACAATCGATTTGCATTGTCTTCTAGAAATCAAATTCATTTATTCTGATGTTGGTTATCGGATGATTATTATTGACTATGCCTGTGTGAGCAATTCTGTTGATCAACTCTTGGGTAAATCAATCGTACTGACTTGATGAGTTGATGACATCCGAACAACTGTTAACAACTTCTGTAAATGACAGTTGGAAGGTTTGACGCAACTCTAAAAATAAAACTGCGATTTGTCTCCAACGAAGTTTGTGAAACACGAGGTCCCCTTGTGCGAAATAATGGCTTTGAGATTGATTCGTATTCACGTAATCTTGAAATCTTCCACTGACGTAAGTCACTGACTGTTAAGGAATTTGGGAAATAATTCTTGCGATTCCTTCAGTCAATTGTACTTCTATAATTCGATTATGTTAACAACACGTGTGAACTTAAGAGGTTAACAGGGATGGTAGTTGTTCTGGGTTAACTTTGAAAAAATGAAGGAAGTGACAACTAACTGAGAATCACGGCTTGATTGACTTAAGACTTCCACCAACTCTAGAAAAAAGAAGTATAATCCGGTGGGATGAATACGTAGCTGTACATTATCCATTTAACTTGAAATTCAAAGGCTATACTAAATGTATATAAAATACTCTGGCTTGTTCTGAGTAATAATTGCTTGTTTTACGATAAGACGAATACGGACTGAATATCAATATTTTTTCTCAAAACGTTAACTCGATGGAAGAAAACTGTGAAAACTGTGTCTGCATGTTTTACTTTGGGCAAAGCTTTGTTTTTGCCATGAACTTTATTAACCAAACGCATTTTGATTCCAGACTTATGTACAGATTAGATTAAAAATATATTTATTTATCTTATTCAAAGTAAGGTTAATGTTTTCTCTCGTTCAAACGCTATATTCTCCGACTTTCAAACACTCATTGTCACTCGAAATGTATCGAAATGTGACAGAAAAATAACATTACTTCAGATATACCAACATTGAACTTGCTCATGTAATCATCATTACGCAATACGATTGTAATTGTCACAGTTGGGAGTGTAAATGGAGGAATTAAGAAATCACTTCAGCTTACATCTTAATCTTAAACGTACACCTCTCTACGGTCTAATAATTGTGTGTCAAGTCTACATTGAATGAGTATGGAATTTATAATTATTATGTAGCAATTAGAAAATAACAGTAGATCTTTGTATAAAACAGTTTTGCGACAGATTATAAAGTTAAAGATTAATATAGATTGTTCCCATTTTAAGAAAGTCATTAAGATTCACAGATCGATTTCTTCAGATTGTTTCAGAGCAGAGTAAGTAATCACAATTTGAGTTTGATTATCACCTTAGTAGCTATTAATTTATGTATATATTATTAATGTTTATGTTTAAAGAAATACAACGAAATAACGTGTAGGTAGAACAGTAGAAAGATTAAAAATGAAGAGCTTTAAATATTAGGGCGTATTACATTATTACGTAATAAATAAATAAGAACAGCATAAGAAACTACAGACACTTAATTAGAGGGTATTAAATTAAACTTAATTAACACTGTGTGGAGCCGGAAGACAAGAGAACCTGTGGTTGAGACTTGAGAGTAGTTTAAGTACAGAGGTTTCTTAGTGAGAGGGGCGTTGGATGTATAAAAAGATAGTTAAGTAGTTCCCTTGTGAATTTGTTGAGCATTTGGAGGTGTCATGAATCCGGAGGTTGTTTCGAAGAAAGACTGGGCTGGAAATGATTTCTGTTTGGAATGGGCCAGACGAAGGATCAGTGTCGTTTCATGTGAAGTGACAAATGGTCTGAGCGTGAGAATGAGCGTTGACACAAGTGACATTTGAATGGTTTCTGTCCTGTGTGTTTTCGGAAGTGCCGTGTCAGTTCGTCACTGCGTGCAAATTTCCAAGTGCAGCCTTCCCAAGTGCACTGGTATGGCTTCTCGCCTGCAACCAAAAAATCACGGTTAATAAAATGGAGAGAAGAAGAATGGGGCGAATGGGAATGATAAGTTGATGGGCAACAATGATGGATGTGTCAACAAGGATAATTTGTCTTAAAATGGATTGTCCGAAGAAGAGAGAGAGAGAGACGAGGAGATTGGGAGACAGGTTGGGGAGATGTATTTTGAAGTGTTGGGAAATCACCGGAGGAGGGAAGGTCAGAGAGCATTTTTGGTTTTGGACAACAATGCACTCCCCACGGACTTCCCGCAGGGATGGCAGCCCTTTGGACACAACCACCACTTCAAAACTCATCGATGTAGTCATCAATAATAATGAATGGTCTCGAGAGTTATTGGGGGGCTCCATTCACGAGAAGCTATATGCAAACTGAGGTTATATTCGTGAGTGTGACACGCGAGAGAGTGTTAATAAATACCTCGTCTTCTTATTGTGTTTGTGTGTCTACCTCACGAAGTGACTTTGGACATGTATTAACTATTCGACTCCATCCGTAGGTCCTTGCCAAAAGCTTCACAACAATGCTAATCATAATCACACTACAATTCAAATGATAATTTAGGCATTTAGGTGCGGCTGTAGGGGATTTTGAAGTTAATTTATGCAAGTGCTAAGTACACATGAAAAGGACGGCAACGGATGAGAGTTTGTGTATAATACGAACGGCAAAGAAGAGGAGGGGATTGCCCAAAATTTATTTCAGCCTTTTCTGCAAATTAAGTCACACGTCATTTATTCATTTAGTCACTGCGAGTCGTCCTACCCACTTTGGCTGAAGATAAATGCAAATGTGAAATCCCTCGTAATTACGAGTTATGATGAGGAATAAGAAATACGGAGGGATGGAGCCAGAGAGGTGACAAATAAAGTGATAATGCTCTGAGTTAGTGAGGATTTCTTTTGTGGCGAGGTGACTTATTGGAAATGATGCAGTGCGGATCGTCACAAGTACGTCCGATTTACGACTTGATAGGGATTCTTGGTTGTTGACACATCCATGAAAAATGACCAAATGCTAATTGCTTGTATAATAGAGAGAGGAGAGGGTACGGACCTGTATGAGTACGTTTGTGAGCTTTGAGATGAGAGCTTTTGGTATAAACCTTTTCACACCCTTGGAAATCACATCGGTGGACTTTCCTGCGTCTGAGGGAATCCCCAGCAGCAGTCAAGTCTGAGAGAGACGGCGGACTTTCCCCGGGGAGAAGAACGGGACTTCTCGAACTCCCGGAGGAAAGTTGGGAGTTTGGAATGGGAGATCGACTGCCTTCTTTCTTGTTGCATCCGCCGCTGCTGCTGGAACTTCCGTTCGTCTTTCCTCCTGAGTTCTTGGACACGCCGTTAGGAACATTGTTGGATGATGACAGTCTACTGCTTCCGCTCAACCTTCTTGTCGAGCTCAAGTGGGGAGGGTCGCGAGGTGGTTGTGGAAGGAGTGGCAGGATTGGCCCTTCCAGGGGAGACGTCTTTCCATGGAAAACTCTGCGACGGAAGAACAACTCAATTAGAAGCTGAGCTAAGATGATTAATTATTATGGGCGACTTACAGTGAAGCTTCAGTCAGCTTTTGGAAAGCGAGGAGACTGGAACTACTCAAGTTATTGTTGTTATGGATGACGTTGTTGTTGATGATGGTACTGTTGTTGTTGTTGTTGTTGTTATTGTTAGTTTGGTGGTGGTGGTGGTTACTACTGCTACTACTGCTATTTCTGTGGTTGCGACTATGATTGTGATGATGACTTCCTTGGTGACGATGATGAGGTTGACTGAGGTTGCTGTGACTCCGGAAGGAAGACGTCGTGGTTGTTGAGCGAGGAATGGAGATTCCTCTGGAGGAGCTTCCGCCTTCTCCACCTCCACTCCTTCCAGCGAAAAAGTTGTTTGCAACTGGACTATGAGAATTGAGGGAGTGGGGACTGCTGTGGTGGTTCTTCGTGTATCTCTGGTGACTCGAAAACGACGGGGACGCAGACGACGACTTGTGCAAGTGGAACAGTTGACTTAAATTTGGGTCCACCAGGCTGAACTTAAAGTTAAAGTTTTCATCGGATGTTGGACTGCTCAGGTCATCTCGGTCTTTGGGTTCTGGAAACAAATTCAAGGAGATTTGGGATTAAAAGTTGCACACACACATTAGGTTACAAGTAACAAAAAAGTGATGCTGGAATGATTATAAGTAGGAAGGAATTAAATGTTGGTGAATGTCTTTTCTGAAGAGAAGGTAGAAAGCTTGGACAAATCATCTCACTGCCTAAAGAATTTTTCAGTTGTTTGTTTGATAATACGCGAGACGATACGTTAAGGAAGCGTGTCTAATATTAATTGAGTAATACGATTGATAGTGAAGGAACACGAGGAGAGAGAGAGAGATTATAATGAGATGAAGTTTGTAGGGTTGGAGGTTGATAGGCTTATTGTGTAGGTTTGATTGTATTGAATGAATGTCGAATTTCGAATTGAAGACGAGAGAGAGAGGAACGGAGAGCGAGAGAAGGAAAGTTCCATTGTGTTACTTGAGGAAGATGATAGTGAACAATCAATGCGATTCTTATGCAAGTTATACACGCTTTAGTGTGTGTGTGTGTGCTATTCATTAAAAATAGTGTACAACACTGTGGGTTGCCGTGTGAAGAGATTAATTCTGCGATTGACACTCCCAGGACGTGTCAAATGCAAATAAATAATTTTCTTGGTCTCTTTCAGTTCTATATTAGTCTGTCTGCGTTTACGTCAGCCTTAAGTTATTAATGTGATGTTGGTTATGAGAGTAATAAAGGAAGGCAGACGGCTGCTCGACCGTTCTTATTCTGTTTGTGTATTCTCTAGTCGACTTAAAACGTTGCTTGACCTGCTGTGTGACCTGTGGTTTACAATTAGAACTGCATTCATCTATTTCTATTATTGTGATGAGGTCTGATGCAACAATTGTTAGTTTGAACTCATTTGCATGATGATTAATAATACGCACTAACGGATCTTTAGGACAAGACGTGGGCTAAGGTACTTTTATATTATTTTTACAAACAAGAAACATACTTAATTGAAAAATAAATTCTGTTGGAAACTTGGATTTCTAACAAGTTGAAAGTAGAAACCACCTGTTGAATTTTATGAGGGAATTCTGAGGAATTACTTATTTGAAATTTGGGAACTGAGGAGATAAAAAATAGAAGAGAAAGTCTTTTGAGATGTGAGAGAACAAGTATCAGTATTAGCTTTTATACTTTGTGTATGTGTGGAGCTGAGATTTCGATTTAATTGGAGAATAAACTGGGATTATATTTGCAATTAAAAAGATGTTATGGACCGTAAAACGCAAATTGCTTTTGGTTGCACGAATGGTTCTTTGCGGAATACACAATATTTACTTAAGACTGAGTCAGAGAGTCGGAGGCAAAGGTCAAGTGTGTGAGTTTGAAGTAAAAACGTTGTTCCCAAAGGATTAGAGACACGCATTAACGTACTAATAACACGAGTACAATGAAAGTATGAAGCTTTGAAGTCCACAGCTTCTTTTCTCATGAGAGAGGAGTTGATAGGAGAATGTGGAGAGAGTCCCTTTGTGAAAATTCGAATTCGTATCTTGGAAAGTAATCTGACATTTAGTGTGGGTCAAATGTCAGCATTCAGCAATAAAATGATGCTCATTTTATTAGTCTCCAGCGTGGTATGAGAAAAAGGATGAAAAGTGGTGATCTATCGTGTAGAGAGAGAGAGAGAGAGTGGTTGGTTGGTTGGTTGGTTGGTTGGTTGCTGGTTAGGCTGGCAGTGTGGGACTCACTTGACAGGATATCATTGTCAAAGGCATTGATTGAAAGTCATTATCCCATAAACCTGTAATCTTCCTCTGCATGAGAGTAATAAGAAAAAGAAACGGATGGACAATAAAAAGAGATAAAATATTGCGGATTTAATGATCTCATGTGTGTGCGTGATGATGAAATATCCACAGCAATCTCACGTCAGGAAAAAAATTGACTCCGTCTAATAATCCTAATAAGTTACAAGATACGAGACTACGGGCTACGGGACCATACACACGATACTGCACGATTATTGTATTGTATGTGTGTGAGAGAGAGACAATGTCAATCTAATCAATAGAAAAGTTATAGTCGGAAGGTGATCTCATCTTTCACAAAGATTGTGTTTCTTAGTTATGTAGGGATTCCGAGATGGGAAACTTTTTAAGAAAGGCCAGGAAGGAAGTGGTGAGTATGTTTTGTGTTTAGGAATAAAAGAAGGCGATGATTTTGATTCACGGTTTTTTCGAAGTTTCTGTAAGGATTCGAGAAATTTAATTGCAGGGATGACAGAAAGTTTGAGGATGGACGATAAATTGGATGGTTTTTTGTTGGAATAGGAATGTTTTAAATTCTGTTGGATTTTGACTTGTTTAGTGATTTCTTATTTCCTTGGGGTTAAATGTTCTTGATACCTTCGTACTGCTTTGCATGCGTGAGTGTAATCTTGTGAAAGAAACATAATTCAGGACAATTTAAGCCTCTTTACAAAGAGAACTTGAGGGAGATTCACAATAACTGGAAAATGAGAGGAATATGGTAATCCAAAGTCTAATTTACTTTCGCATGAACTTTGAGGGAGATTAGCGAGAAAGGAAGGAAGGGAATATTAAACGAGTATAGGAACATTATTGTAAAGAAGAGTAAACAGCATTCGGCATTTTGAGGGTTTAAACTTTAAAGCTTAGCCGAGAAAAATTGAGTTTTTTGTACAAATAGTTGGACATTACGGTTGAGAGTAAAACAAAGACGAAATTCCAGTTTGTGAGCATAACTATCTGCATGATAAGAAGGTGAGAGTGATGCACACAGAGCTACTTAGTTTTGCATACCTCACGAGAATTACACACACACAGACAACAGAGAGAGAGAGAGAGAGTTAAAAATTCAAAGGAGTAATCGGTATCGGAGATGATCCTAAAGTAATAAGTTTTACCGTAGACATCAGACGAAGAAGTTGGTTTCATTTTTGAATTTCGGGTAATAATGTTTCGTGAATTTCTCATGTTTGTGGAAAAACACGATCGCTCTCCTACAAGTTTAGGCTGCTTAGAGGATCTTAAGTTGTAAGTGAGACCATATAGTTTTATTCATCGACCCTGTGAACCTGTTTTATTTCTGAGAGTAATAAATAGCGAATAAATTGCGGTGTTCGTGTCTTTTTTCACCACCTATAGCGTTGCATTGACTATTGTGTGTGTGTGGAGGGGATTTTTAATATTTGGATACTTGCTTAGCCTCTTCTTGTGTGTGAATCTCATTGAAATGAGTAATTAACGATGTTGCTTAAGTGTGCAAAAAGCAGGAGGACGTATAATGATGACGAGCACAATATTTAAAGAGTATGTGTGAGTCCGACATTGAGAATAATCTTGGGCTGTATTCTTCTTCTGTAGGAACAATCTGCGAGTGTGTTTGTGTAAGGATAGAGTTATTTATTGGATGATCTACGGAGATGGAGCTTTGCTGCTGTAATGAACAATCACACACACACAAAAGTTCGTAGTGTAAAGTGGGTGAAACATTTGGCAAAAAGTGGTTCTTGAGCTTTTGAAGGTGGATGGAGGAATGGAGTTTTTAGTTCCGGCTCCGGTTGGATTCAAGTTTAGTTTAGAGCGTATCAACTAATCATTCAAGAACTTGTTACCCGTAATTTCTCGCTCCTGACATAATTGCGTGCAATCCTTTGCTAATAACTTGTAGCTAATAATTTTAAACGAGGACATGGATGGGATGAAGCTATGTGGGTATAAATAATTGGTTTTCTAATGGACTCTGAAGGATGTAAAAGGATGAGCCTTCGAAGAAATGATTTGTTTCTATCTTTAGACGGAGTAATGATCAATAACTTTGCGTTCGAACAGCAAGAGTTCGATGTAAAGATGTAATTGTTGGGGAGAAGACGACGACGACGGTCTTCTTAAGGATTTCTTGTGGTCTCGTGTGTCTCCATTTGTAAGTGTTACATCATCTCCTCCATTCTTCTCATCGAGGACCAACTGTCAAGAGAGACTCGCAAGTGGAAAGTCGCATGAGAGTCGTCTTCACAGGACGCGCTCGCCGTTTGTGGATGTCCACAGAAAAAAATGCAATTTGTACTTTACTTCTTCTAATCGTGAGGTGGTGTGTATGTGTGTGTGTGTGTGTGTGTGTGTGTGTGTTATTTGATGGTGAAGCTCATCTTTCTTCATAATTCAGTAAGAGAAAAATTCTCCGTGTGAAGCCCAGGCTCAACCTCCTACCACCAGCACCTGTACTTGCGC
>JAQGAD010000765.1:0-29061 GCA_034696625.1 Isotomurus palustris
TTATATATTATATTTTACTGTGTCCTTGTGGCAACTTCAACTGTGAAGCAGTGACATTAATAAATGTATTTCTCTCTCTCTATTCTGTAGCTTCAACACACGCTACAAGACTCTTTTAGACTGTGGTCAGGTCTTAGATTCGAACAAAACAGCATCCACTGCGTTGCTTTCCCCCTCCATTTCAAAAACTAATGATCGGATACAAAAACGTAACGCCACATGTGCTATGGCTATAAGCGTTTATAAAAATGAAACTGTCTGGCTACGAAGGAAAGGAATTGACTCACGATTCACAAGAACATGTCCCACAGAAGTCATATCTGTTTGGCATTCTGGTATTTAACATTGTATGGTCGTCTGAAACAAGTTCATGAGGACATCCCATTTAGTTGGGTATGTAATTGTTTTGGTTCCAGTTGTAAATTGTTAACATGAATTTGATTTGAATTTCTTGTGTTTTGAGAAATAAATATTCTTTGTCACGCTACGATGATTAGAGTTAAAATGCAAACGAAGAAGAATATCGAGACATCACAAATGAGATGACATAAGAAAGCTTTCGCTACTGCTGCGACGCTTGCGGGTGTGATTCGAGTTATTTCTCATGAAAACGAACGCAGCTAAAAAAAATGGTTACATTGTGGTAGAACTTACGAAAATCGATCAAAGAAGTTTCGGACGATATATGCGTAATCATTTAACGTAGATGTTGAGTTACTCGGTTTTATTGCTACTTCCACTCCACAAAGTATCTTGGACAAACAACTTTGACGATTGAGGAGTACCAGTTCCGTCACAAACTTGGGTTGCCGTGAGATCGTATGTGGACCAGTGTCAGAGGTTATTCCTCTTCCCTCATTAATTGGTCCTTTTGCATATCCTCTCTTCACAGATTGTGTTGATGTACAATGTGCTGGAATGTAAGAAAACATAATTTTATTACTTCCTGAATAACAGGCATATTCCGTTTTATCCTGCAAATCCTGATGTACAGTCTAAAGTCTAAATTTTACACCCCCGTGATTCTATCGTCAAGATGTGGAGCAATTGCTTTGCTTTGACGGCTGTTATCTTCGAACCAAAAATATTTCAACAAATTATCTGCACGAACTCGCTAGGTATTCTTAATTTTATTGTTTATAGATGTAGTGTGAACTATTGTGAATGATCGTTTGCAATCAATTTCGATGTAATATTGGGAATCAAATATCCACACTAAAACTTATCCTAATAATCATCAATAAACTTTATTACTTACCATATTCGATGGAATGGAAGAATAGCAGTAGTAGAGGCATTAAAAATTGATATCTAATCCTCATTGTGTTTGCACTAGCTTTTGTCTTGATTGGGTCTGTAGCAGAAATTTTGGACTTAATTGGAATTAGTTTATGGAGAAATTGTATCCCTTGAGTAGAATTATTTGGCTTCTATCTAGTTTTCATTATAATAACTAATTGTTTTAATTGTCAATTAAGTAAAACTTCACCTGTATGATAAATAAGTTTAAATAAAGGTAGCTTTGTTTCATTCCAATTCCTATTTGTTTTAATCTTTTATTTAGACACAACTAACTACAAATGCAGGAAGTTTTTATGCAACACAGATTACTCGAAGCGACATTACACTCGCAGAGTTACTTATGTCGAATTTGTATATCTGTGATTTGTAACTCAGTGAACTCAGAAGATGCCGGATGATGATTTAATCAACCACTTTTACTGGCAGCTCCTCACCTCAACTGATTACGCGATGCGAAAGGTTTGCAGGGAAGTGAACAAAGGATGTATGCATCTCTTGATTTTTATTTACGATCCCATGCGTGTGTAACTGAAGCAATCTTGAGAATATAAATTTCTTCGAATGGATTTTGCTTTCCTTTTTGTGTAGTACATTTTCACATTAATACTTGCTAAACCTATTGCAAATTATCACAGCTTGTGATTTGCTGGGGTGGAAAGTCATACTCGTTGCGTTTTACATACTATCACATTTTTGTATGAAGGGAAGAACAAGTCTCTCATTGTCTCACCTCTCATCATCATCTCGTATGCTTTCGATTTCGTAAAATCAATCCAACTGGGTGCTTGAAGTAATAAGTAATCATGTTCAGATGCTTTCTACACTACGGTCAGCATGATAAAATGCAAATCTTAGGCAAGGCCAACTTGAATTATACCTTTATATGCTTTTCATGTGATTTATAGGTGAGATTATAAATAGTAACAAAACAGCATGAATAATTTAGCTCTACTGTAAATTAGTGAACAATATCAGTACGAGAAATAGCTGCCTCTCGTAGGAGCCGACTGAGTTGGAACATACGCAGGCCTGATGAGCCCAGAACCAGGAGTATTTGGCCTGAAATTAAGTCTTCCTCTGATTTGTGTTGAGGACTCTGAGCGACTGCGGTCTGCAGATGGAGAAAAATGAGATTGAGATGGAATGACAGGTCGTGGACGAGGTGGAAGGCCATTCCTGTAATACTCTTCAGCTCGTGGCGCAGGGAAAGTTCCGTAGGAAGATGTCATGTAGTGTGAAGTAGAAGGCCTTCCCCGTTGTTCCTCCTCTTCCATCGACCCTGAAGATGCCCTGCTGAAGGAAGTTGAAGACGACCCGCTTCTCGATGAACGTTCATCTTCTTCCTCCTCCTCCTCATCTTCGTCTTCCTCGTCTTCTTCCTCTGAAGAAGCGATTTTAGGTCTCACTGTTTTGGAGTACTTTTGGGATTTAATGCTGCTTGAAGACGAGGTGGGTGGCTGTCTTGGCCGTGGCCCTGGTTGTCTTATGGGAGGGCGACCTGGATGAGGAAGATGAGAGTCGTAGTCGTCCTGGTCAAAGATGACCACCGGACCACGGCCGATTTGTCCTGCAATGTGACTAAATTCATTGTCAAAGCTTGGCTGGGGAATCCCATAAACTTTAATCATTCCTGGAGGAAGTCTTGGCTTTGGTGAGGTTTGTTCTTCAGGGTTAACTTTCGTCTTTGCTTTCTTTGGTTTCTTGCTGACTTTCCATTTGCGACTTTGCTGGTCTTTTCCTCGCTTCTTATTGTCGTTGTTGTAATTGTACTTCCTAACTTGGTAATCTTGGTTGCTATTTACGTCATCTTGAATATCGTCTTCGTCTACGTTATTGGATTCTTCATCATTTCCTTCATCATCTGCTTGGTCTTCCTCTTCTCCGTCATCATCCTCTTCTTCCTCATCTTCATCTTCATCAGCGTTTTCTTCGTCATCGTCTTCTTCGTTGCTTCCGTCCTCATCGTCGTCGTCATCCTTATTGTCTGTAGACTTGGAATTAGTTTTCTTCGATGACACAGGAGGAAATGCAGGTTGAGCGATGCTTATTACTTGATCTGCTCCAGCTCCATTGTAAGGCCGGTTCTTATGTTCGTAGATTTGTTGCTCAAGGTCAACAGAGTAGCGATCTGGGGTTGTGGGGTTCTTGAGGTCAGTAGAGATCTTCGAGTTGGCTACAATCGGAGAGTTGTCCAATAAATAAGCGTATGGCCTGGTAGCCTGGTCGTTTAGCAAGACGATTCCTCCTTCAGTTGCATTATGCGCAGTCTTCACCAGAGCAATTTGAGATCCATTCTTGAGGTTGGAATTGAAATACCTCACGACTTCTGTGGTCAGTGGACACGTGCTCAGAATTTCGGATGCTGCTACACTGAACTGTTTACATTGCCTGGGTTGGCGAATCGAATTCACAATTTGCCCGGCGATGCGGAGTTTCTTGGAGTCAGACTCGGCCTATTTAGAATTCGAAGGTTAATTCTAGATAAAAAATGTCATTTGTATTAAAGGAAATTAAAAGTACGTACCACTCGGAGTTCCCTGATTTTCCGTTGAATGTACGAAGACTTGTTGAGTTCTCCAACTTTGAGAAGGTTTCTGGCCTGTCGAATGCTTTGCACATCTTCTGAAGTGAGTGTGACATCGCCAACCAATTCCTCCAGTGTTACTTTATGCACTCCGTCTTTGGTGTTGTTGGATGGAAGAAGATCTGTAATTGTGGCTCCTGTGGTCACATAATCGATAGTGGCACTTGTGCTCGTACTCACGACTTCCTCAATACTTCCAGTGATGTTCACTTTCTCAACTGCTTCTGCAGAGGAACGAGCGTCGTTGTCATCATCGTCATCATCTTTTCCTTCATCATTTGACTTTTCCTCTTCTTCTTCTGCTGCAGCTGCTTCCTTGAAGTCCTCTGCATCAGCACCACTGTCATATAAAGTTCACCCTCATTCAGTTAGAACTCAAATTAATCTTTCAAGTAGACATGTTACTGTAAAGTTTATTTCCGTAGATTAAAAGGCTAAGCAGCTTAAGTAGCTAGTGAGTAGAAATGAATAGGCTGTTATTGTAGCAGTGCGTGTACTTTGTGTGTATGTATTATTTCCTTCAAAATGTGTGTCATCAGATTCAGAGTGGGTAGACGCTGCACCATATTACTAAAACCCCTGTTTCAACTCATTTCAAGTTGAAGAGATGATGTGAAACCGGTTTACGAAGACTAGAGTTTCAGTCTGCTTTTAGTTGTTCGTATTTCAATAACAATCAACAATGCAAAAGCACGTCTTAAAAGTAACAACTTAAAACTCTCATCTAAACTTGTAAGACTGAAGTTAGAAAGTTGCTTTTTATATTGCCTCACATGGAAGTGCCAATAAATACCGGCCGAGCCCATTTGCCATTCATTACTACTCGACTAACTTGACGCACCAATCCGGATGGCAAATATGGAGCAAAAGTTTTTCATAGCATTCCTTACATTAAAGTGCTTTTTTGAAAGTGACATGACCATGCTTACCCGAAAATGTCGAAAAATTCTTTGACAAGGTAAGCGTAGTCGTTGATGGGACTAAACGGCTGCTGTGGCTTCTGTTGAGGTCTAGTCTGGACTCCGCAAAGCAATCTAGCGAGACAATTGTCTTGAGTTTCCTTCGCGAGTTCTTGTCTCAAAGAATTTCCTTTAGGTCCATCGTCGTTCTTTATTAATTTACTTGCAGCTTGTGAAACAAAGCGTCTCTTCTTGAGATCTTTTCGAGGTTGTGGTTCGTCTTCCGGTCCCGATTTAATCAAGGCCCTGTCTGCATTCCAATTACAATTAAATATTACACTACTGATCATAGCAGCTACAGTTTTAACTTAGTTTGTGAATTATCAAATTACCTTTGAGAGCATCTTTCAACGCGTCAATAAGATTAGGTTTGCTATTCTGCAAGGCGTTTGTCGTTGTCGTTCCCTGCACCAGACCAGCAGCCGCAGCATCACTTATGGAGCACTGATGCAGTATCACCACTAATGTCACACCAGCCGCCAGGAAGCCCACTGGAACTCTCATTGTAACGTCTTAGAATTCCAATTTCGTAGGATTGATTAGCACATGCTAGCGTGAACTGTGTGGTTCTTCAATTTAGTCAATTAAATAGAAGAATGCGTTCCAAATGTGAGTTAGTAACTAACCAAGAGAGCTATTTGCTAATGACGGCCTAAGACACACAATGCACAAAGTACCTCTGCCCCAAAGCAGACACAGTGACCATTTAGCACTTATCAGGTTTATAGCAAAGACACGCTGATCTGAATCTCAATTTCAGGTTTAGTCCACTTATGCCCTGTGTGGCTACGCAAGTTCCTCTAAAAGAGGTTGAGCTTCCAACTTCCAACGTAAAGCTGATTTTGAAAAACACACACCTTCCTCCTGATGATATGCTGACCCTACGAACTACTATCAATTACAAGATTAAGTAAATCTCGTAAGCTGATCAGGTTGATTCTGCACGTTTAACCCTCAAGTATTCAAAATTCAAGCGATCCGTTTTAAGGGTAATTATCCTACACACAGGAGTTGTTTGCGAATTCATTCAACGAAGTTGGTAGTTGCAGAAAATTCAAATTGGAATTTAACTAGCAAATAGGATTATGTAGGCCTATTATTATTTATTTGTTGGCCCGCAGATCTAAATCTTTCAAAACTTGCCAACAAATCTACCTCATAAAATATTCTTCTTCTTCACAGTAAACTCAAACGCTCCTTCAGGAGTCTCACAGAGAACTACAACATTTCTGTCGACTCCACAGGATGAAAGGTGCATAGGAAGGGAATGTAAAAAAAAATTACACACTCTCGATTTTCATTCCTGATAAATTCTTTTCTTTATTAAGGATACTTTTTTTCATACGTCCAACAATGAAGAGTAACAACCATAAATAAACAAAGGAGAGGTAAAAACAAGACATTACATTAATTACTATACTAACGTTGCCCCGTAAGACGGTAGGACTCTCGTTAGTTTTATCGCCTCGACTTTCCCATAGTGTAAAGACAATGTACGTAACCCTGCAGGGTATTTATATGAACAATATTTCACTTAACCGATTAATGAGTAGATGGGAAGAAATCTAGATTGCTTTTATGTGACATGTCATGTACAGAGGCTGTTGGCTGTGTTGGCTGTGTAGATTGCATAGGAGAACAAAAGAAGCACTCAGATTAAAATCGAAAGTTGCATTATTCACGGTGACATTGACTTGTTCAATTAATCACCCTTTCAAGTTGAAGGCTCTGCTGATGAGTCGAATGTGTGTGTGTGGGTAGTCTCTGATCAAATCAATTTACTTAACACAACCGGCTCAAGACACACTCAACATCCGCTTCGTTCTCATTGTTTGATATTTGATTGCAACACTTTCATTCAGAAACTTGCATGGGATTTTTATTTTTATTGCACTTAAGATTAATCAATGAGGATTTCTATGAAGTATTAAGTGCGTGTTCGGCTAGTTTAGAGAGTATTATTAAATCAAACTGTATCAGAGAGGATTAAGAGTCAGTTTATGAAGTAAGAAAGTTATTTTCAACGCCGTTGTTTGCGTTTACCTAACAGGGACGCAAGTAAGTACAGAATTTCTTGTCGCCAGTCGCCAAAAGTAAAATATGAACCAGAAATGTATTGGAGAGAGATTATTTGAATCGTATTTTAAGTATTCAAGCAAAATCCGTAATAAATAACTTTAATAAATCCGACAAAAATAAAAGTAAAATCTGTTTTGTACAGAACCACTCTCAGCAAATAAGTTAATAATAACAATAAAATATAATAACTACGATAAATTATCTTCCTCTGAATTCTTGGTCAGAATGTGGATGTCTTCGATTTGGAGTCATGAAAGACTGACCAAAGGACTGGACCTTTGTGTAAAGATGCTTGAAATGATTTGAGAATATCGCAGAATTCATGACAGCAGATGTGATTTGCGATGGCTGAGGCTGCTTGTGATCTCCATGAGTCCCATAAGGACTGTTGAAGGGTCCATCATTGTTTTCCTCTGGAGGAGGTTGTCTCCTGTTGTTCTGTTTCTTCTTCTTCCCACCTCCGCGCATTTCTTCCGAATCCTCCGATGCTTTGTACAACGCTTCTATCGAAATGGGAGCTGTTCTATCTCCTCCAGAAGGTCTGTATTGAATTACACGACGACCTGCTCCCGAAGAACTATTCTCGTCCTCCTCCTCTTCTTCTTCCTCCTCCGCACTTTCTTCTTCATCGGACCCCTCCGTTCGTTCGTTCAGTGCTGAGCGTCTCCTGAGGTCAGGATCTTCCAACATATCCTCAGACTGGATGTGGAACTGTGGAATAGGAATTGGAGGCTTTCCTCGGATGTTCTGTCCATTGGGTCCAGGTTGGAAGAACACTGAGGGAGGTTCCACTTCATCATCCTCGTGGTAACTTCCTCCTCCGCTCTTCTGTTTGTTCTTCGACGACTTTGGTGGTGGGAGAGGTTTAGCGGTGGTAGGAATGTTAAGTGCAGTTCCCGGAGGGGTGTGGACTTTTGCTGCAGGTGGTTTGTAAAGTATCCGTCGCTTGGGAGGTTTCGGACGTGGAGGTTCTGTGGGAACTAATGTTGTCTGTGGGATTTTCTCGGTTGTAGTCACGAAGAGAGTGATGGGAGGACCTTTCGATGGCTGCGGCTTCTTCTTCTTCTTGCCTCGGACTTTGTTCCTGTTCCTCTTCACTTTGTACTTCGGAGGTTTTGGAGCTATCGGAGCTTTTGTTGTTGTCGTAGAGGAAGTTTTCTCTCCACTTTCTGCTTCTTCATCTTCAACAGTCTTTGGGGTTGTTGAACCATCATTTCCTGCAGTGTCTTGTTCTTGAACAGCTGGAGCTTGAACAGGACTCACAACTGCTCCTTCAGCACTACTTCCTCCTGCTGCTCCTGCTCCTCCTCCTGGAGCAGGTGGTCCACTGGCTCCTGCTCCATTTGAAGAAGCAGTTTGAGACGCCCCTGCATTCGGTCCTTCTCCATTTTCTTCCTTCTTTTTCTCCTTTTCTTTGTCTTCGTCCTCCGAGTTTCCTTCTTCATCCTCATCTTCATCTTCTCCTTCGCTACTTCCATCGTCGTCGTCGTCATCTTCCTCTCCCTCATCTTGTACGATGTCTTTCTCCGGTCCTGTCAAGTCATCTTCTTCCTCGTCACTCCGACTGTTGTCGTCATCTCCATAATGAACTTGATGATGGGGACCGTGTGGAGGAGGTCCGTACGTATTCACATGAGGCCCAATCGGAGGATGGCCGGGATTCCCCTCATCTTTCTTCTCATCTTTGAATCCCAAGTCGATAAACGAAACCCATCCGTCTTTATCTGCGTCCCCAAATCCACTCGCAATCGCACCCAACTCATCTTTGATTTTCGCCCAAATTCCGTGGTTCTTTTTCTCCGGCTCAGGAAAGACTTGTTGATGGAACTGCTGAGAGTAGCCGTGATGACCCCATCCCTTGTGATGCTTCTTCTTCTTATCTTTCTTCTTATGGTCTTTCTTCTTGTCGTCTTTCTTCTTGTGATCCTTCTTCTTCTTCTTCCCTTTCTTTTTCTTCTTATCGTCCTCGTGGTGTTCTTCTGACGACTTCTTTTCGTCGTCCAAAGGTCCATCGTCTCCCTTTTTCTTGGCGTCAGTTGCAGCCTTACTTGGAGCTGCACCTGCAGTTGGAGGTAAGTCTAATTCTGGTTTGTCTTCTCCTCCGGAATGACTGGGCTCGACGTAATCGTACGGCTGTTCATCGGAGTATTCATCGTTATCGTCGTCGCTTTGTGCTCCAGGTGGGCCACCAGGACGTCGGTGGGGTGGAGGAGGTGCTGGTGGATAAGAAGAAGGAAAGTTTGATCCAGACGGGTGTCGTGAATGACCATCCATGTGTTGGGGTTGCTTGTAGATATCCTCATCCAACGGAATGTTAATTGAAATCTTCGGATCTGCTGGTTTTATTGTGAGTTTGTAGTCTTCACCTGGAGTGGGAAGGTCGTCGAGACTCATCTTCGCTCGGTCATCCTTAGGTTCCTTTGTTGAAGGTCGGATGCGTTCTTGTCTGACGAAGTGCTGTGGGGGTTGGTTACTCGGATGGGGGAAGCGTGGTGGGGATTCCCCAGATTCTCGTGCGTAGAGTGGATGCTTCTCCATAGCGTCGTTAGGATCTGCTCGGAAATGAGGATTGTCTACGGGTTTTAATCCCATCATGTTCATCATACTTCCAAATATGTCGAATTGTTGTTGTCCACCGTAGTTTAGTTCGGGAGGTCCATGGACCGGTCTGGCAATCAGTGGACCTCCAGGATTCTCCAGACTTTCAGCTCGTCCAGCTCCAGAGAAATTCTCCTCAGAACTTAACGGCCCGTTAACGGGTTTTAACCTATCGTCATCGCGTTGGAAAAGAGGCCGAGTTAGCGCAGGACGACGTCTGTTTTGGTAGTGAATTCTTCGTTTCTTATTCCCACGTTTTGTTGATTTCTTAGGGAAAGTTGGGTCTTTTCCACTGTCCTCTGCGAACTCATCGATGTTGATGACCTCAGTGCTCTTCACGATGTTGGCAACCGCTTGGAACTCGTTTGCTACGGGTTTTGCGGTTGGGATTCTGATTTCTTCTAGAAAGTCAACAGGAGGTTTCAGTTTTTCAGGTGAGACTGGACGAACCGGTGGCTGTGCAGGAAGAAGTGCGTTGGAAAGCGCGAGTAACTTTCGTCTCTCCTTCGGAGTCATTTCTTCCAAGTCTTCTTGCATTGGCACATCTGGATCAAATTTAAAAGTGATTCTTGGAGGTTTTGTAGGTCCCGTTTTCTTGGGTTTCTTCGATGCTTCTTCGGATTCTTCATTCGAAGGTTCTTCAAAGGAAGGCTCGCCTTCGTCATCTTGGTTGTTGTTACCTCCGCTGCTGTTGTTTTCTCCAGATTCTTCCGGCTCAAATTCGTCGTCGTCTTGAGAAGGAGGTCGTTTATTGGGTCGTTTGTTCGGTTGCTGTTTTGGTCTGTTGCTTCCAAAATTAGAGCCGACTATTTGCTCAGGACCAAAATTAGGGGAACTTTGGTCGTCATTTTCTTCCTCGTCGTCGTCAAAAAGGATCTCAGAGGACTCTGCCGATCCCGACTGCGGTGGACGTGATGGTTTTGCAGCTGGTGGTGGATTTTTAGTAGACGTTGGGTTCTTCGTAGTTTTTGGTGGACTTCCGGCTATGAGAAGAGTCGTTGTGTCTGGAGAAGGATTCGTTGGTTTTGGCTTCTTCTTTTCCTTCTTAGGAGACTCCTTGTTCTTATTGGAGTTTTTCTTCTTCTTCCCTTTCGTCTTGAGATTTACTTCCTTGTCTTTGGAAGATGGCTCATCTTCATCGGATTCGTCGGATTCGTTGTCTGGAACTTCTACAATGCCCGGAAGAGGAAGGTCGTCGTCCAGCGGATCACCTGCTGAGTCATCTTCCTCTGAGGTATCCTGCCTGACTACTTTAGTTTCCACCGCGAGAGTTGCATTGTTCATTTGAGCCAATCCTTGGAGGGTTTCTCTCAGAGAGACTAAATACTTCTTTAGTTCCATTTCTTCGCTGGACTTGGAGTCATCATCATCGTCGTCGTCAGCATTCCAACTGGGGAACTTCTTCCTGTGCTGCTTGTTTTGGACTTTGAGTTGTTGCTCAAAGTCATCTGCGAAAGGGTCGGGAATAGAGGAGGCGAGAGATGACCAGAAAGGATTGGGAGCAACGTCTGCAAGTGGCTGAATTCCGATTGGGTCAGATTCGTTGAAATTCACTGCTCCATATAGGAAGTCAAGCAGCTGCTCTTCTCCGATTGTTCTCACTGTTGTTGCTTCTGTTGTGGTTGTTGTAGGCGTGGTTGATCGAGTTGTAGCTTCTGTAGCTACTGGAGGGACGACAGAAGCTGCTGGCTGGGCGACAGGAGCTGCAGGAGGAACGACAGGAGATCCTGGAGGATTTCCTGTTTGAGCAACTGTTGGGCTGGGTGGTAGGGAAGTAGCTGGAGATGTTGGGATCACAAGAGGAGCAGCAGACACCATCGGAGGCTGTGATCCGTCAGTTGGAGCTGCTGTAACTGGAGATCCTGGGCCTGCGTGGGATCCAGCGACAGGAAAAGAAGCTCCAGGGAAAGTTCCTCCTGATCCAATTGGATACTGGTGAACCCCATACGGCTGCATGTATTGTAGACCCTGAAATTGTTACCATTCATTTGTGTTTGTCATTTGCATGAGACTTATTGCTTTGGATTCTTCGTTGTTTTATATGCTTTATTACCGGATTATATGGCAATCCATTTTGATTTAAATGCAGGACGATTTCTACTTTACTCCCAGCCCCTCCAGTACCTTGACCTGTGCTTGTCGTAGCGCCTGGAAGAACCTAATTCAATCCAACATAGTAACATAGTATACAATAAACTGTTATCCACGCACAAGTACACTCATCTTATAGCAAGTCTGCTAAATATATACTATTATGTTATACCTGATTTCCATTAACTGTCGTTGAAACAGTTTGAGTCGGACTAGACGCAGCAGGAGTAGGAGCAGTTTTTCCCTGCATCATTTTCCTCAAGTTTGTTACAATTTCATTCATCTGAACCTCATCGAAAGGACATCGGTCAAAGATTGTCCTGCACTGCCTTGAACTTCCCAACGTCCTTCCGGTTTTCACTGCTTGTTTCACCTGACGAACCAACTGCCTCGCCTGAAATTAAGGAACATCCAATTTACACTTGCTCTTTTACTGAACTTTACACTGTCATTGCTTGAGTTTTATAAGTCAACTAATCTTACTTTTCGAAGCCTGTAACCCTGTCTCCTGTCCCTGAGAGTAGTCGAATTCAAGGAAAGTGGAGCATTCTCATCGTTTGTCACGGTCACATTACTCGCAGTGTCATCCTTGCCTTGTCTCTTGCTGAAGAGTGAAGACAGGGACAAACTCCCAGTGCTTGTCTTCGGAATTGAGTCCTTGTACTTCCGTCGCTTCTGTTCCAATCTCACGTACTTCAGGACCTGCGGGTCTTCTGCTGCAAGTTCCCCTTCAGCCATGAACCCCAGGGGAGAGTTCGCATCTTCCTCGTCTGACTGTGAACTGTCCGAATTGTCATTCTTAAACACGGGCTTCCCGTCTTTGTTCTTTTTCTTCTTCTTTGATGAACTCTTTCCTGTGGACTTTTTAGTCCCATCGCCGTCTTCGTCATCTTCATCGTCACTTTAGTGAATTAAAAAAAATCATATCTCATCATATTCGTCATCATAACTCGACTTAGTTTTTTACTAACTCATTCAAGTTGAACGTGCATCCAATTTAAAAATTCAGATAAAATTGTGAAATGAAAACTGAAATGTACGCTGTATGATTTTGCACGAAAACTACATAAGGCTGTTTAATGAGAGCTAAGCAATCACGAACGAATTTTTTAAAACTTTAGCATGAGTTGTAAAAGCAAGTCATGATTAAACCGACCAGTTGCCAGCCAAAAGGATAAAGGAAACTCGAAAAATCATAACAATAATAATATATGGATATGAAAGTGACTTGATGTACAGACGAGTAGAAATCTAAAACTTGTTTTAGCAAAGGAAGTGCTAGGATTTAGGCTATAAGTGATTTTGTATGAAAAAGTGATAGTAGTAGACTTATGGGTCCATACATTAAGGTCTGAGGTGAAGCTTTAGGTACAAACAAGTCAAGTACTTGTTGGTGAGGTCTGAGATTATTATTTGGTATTCCTCAGTGTACATTCAACGATGATTAACTTGGGTTTAGGTTTAAGGGCACACATTTAGGTTGCTCGTATGAGTTTGACTTATTCTACATTTCTACTTACACCATGAGTTCTTCCATCAGGTAGACGTAGTCATTAACCAAATCAGTTTTTGTCGTTGGAGCTCTTGCTCCGAGACCGCAGAGCACTTTAGCAAAGCAGTTCTGTCTGTTTAATGACCCGAGAAGAAGCCTCGCTCTTGATTTGGCACTTTCCTCGGGAATTGGGTATCTGGGTCTACTTGATGATCCAGAATGGACATTTCTTCTGGATTTTGGTAATCTACTCAGTCTCCTTGGGTGTGGAAGCGTAGGCGATGATGAAGAGTTGGTGTAGTGGGATGACCCAACTGTTGGGTATGGAAATGGAACAGTGGACGCTGGCTCATTTGACTGAGGAATGACTAGTCCACTGGATTGATTTGTGTGGACGAATAAAACTGAAAATAACACAAATAGATCATGATAAATTTAGAAAATTCAAGTATCGTTTTGCTTTAGAACAACAAGCAGTGGGATGAAGGAAGATTGAAATTGAAATGTCTTCACTTGACATTACTTATGATTTACTTGTGACGTGTGTCGTTAATAAAAGAAGATCTTAAACTCACTTTTTATTCTCTAATAATAAATGATTTGTGTAGTTTACCTGTAACGATTAATCCAAGCACAAATCCTGGAATTCCAAATCCAGCATTTCTGAGATAACGACTGGAAGCCCATTTGCTGGTTGTTTCTGATATTTCACTTCCACTGCTTCTCTGAGAAGTTCTTTCTCGCCCACTTCTATGCGAATCTATTCCACCTCTACTTTTGGAAATGACAATGTGATTCTCATCACATCTGGCGAGTTTCCTAATTCTCATTGTGACACTTTTTGTGACACTCACTCATTCCACCGGTTATTTATGTTGTATAATTGACCACAAGTGTGCTTCTTATAGCTTACAATCACTACAATCGTTAAAAATGTCACAATTGGAGAAGACGTCTCGTCGAAACTAAACTGCACGAGGCTACTACAACTCCATGATGAAAGTGATGAAAGGACAACCGTTATAACGAAGGTAAGTTCGTCTCATTGATAATCATATGAAAGTCTCACTTTTCTTTCTTTGAACTGCATGCAATAGACAACTGAGATAAAACGGAAATGGTCGTGTGTGTGAGTAAGTGTGACTATGTCAGACCCACTTTGCACTTTCAATGAAATTCGCAAATGAGTTTGTACGGGTCGATGAAGCAAGCCAACCTTCCACGATGAACGAGTCGTCTTCTTTTTCTTCTTACAAGCTACTACAATGAATTCTAGTAAGTCCCATTAAACTCTTCGTTTTGTTATGATCACGTTAAACTCAAATCTCTTCTCAGGGCAGGGTTCGTATGAAACGAAGATGTGAAATTGATGCGTTGAAGTATAAAACATATAAACTTTTGTAGGTATTAAGGTGATATGCATGCCAATGAAAGAAAGTGACCGAGTGACTTCTCCTCAACTGGCCTGGTCTACAACTTGGCACTTGGCCCCGTCTTTCTTTACAACATGACTCTTCCTCGACTTCCTCCTTCCCCATAAGAAAGACTTGACTAGTGTCACTCCCCACTAATTTTTATGTAAACTTCAAATCACGTCTTGAAAGCAACCCTTGAAAATCTTACGTGCAACGGTGCAGCAGTGACTAATCAGAGACAAAGCTTAAAAATCAATACTGCTCGCTCATCAATCAATTCCCCCAAACTTTCTGTTTTTTGATTAACACTTTTTTGATATTTTTATTATACATCGAAAGTCAAAAATTCATCATGCAACAACACGCGAGTTAATAAAGTTCAATCACATCAAATTTTTGACACAGGAAAGCACACTCAACTAACAAACCCTTAATACACAGAAAGAGATAAATAAATAAATAAATAATCATTGATTTAAATAAAGAAATAAAAGTTAGTGTTTAAATTGGTTTTTTATTTCTTCTTTTTGTCTTCTTCTTCTGAAGATTCCTTGGCGTCTTTGGAGGTTTCGGGTTCTTCATAACTTCCGGATGAGTACTGCCTGTTTCTATTTCTGTTCTTGTTCACTGTGTACTTTCCCTTGGAGGTCTTTCCGTTCGAAGATAAGGATCCTACGTTAATTTTCTTTCGTGGGTTGTCTTCTTCGGACCAATCGGGAATTTTATCGGCAGAAGTACCGAAAGATGAGGAAATCTTGTCAAATTCGGAGAGAATAAGACTTTGGTTTTCCCTTTCTTCGGGGCTAATTGACTTCATTTTGGTTTGTGATTCTTCAACAGTTCCAAAAATGTTGGTGAAGTAGTTTTCGTAGGATGGGACTCCTCCTGGACTTCCTTTTGATGGACGTGAATTTGATTTCCTGTTGGATTCTGAAGGCACGGCTAAAGGTTCTCGTCGCTTCTTGTGACTGTTTTGCTTCCTTTCTGCTTCTTCTGAGGAATTTTCCTCTTTGCTCTCTTCTTCCGAATTGCGGTGATTTTTTGAGGGTTTCTTTTTGCTGGGTGGAGAGGGTTTAGAAGATTGGGTTGGAGTGTAAGGGTCCACTTCTCCTTCAGGAACGATGATCACTGGAGGAGGTGGGGCTACTCGATTCTTCGTAGAGGTTTTCTTATTCTCCGTCTTGCTGCCTGAGGACTTGATCTGTTTCTTTGAAGAGCTTGAAGGTTTTCTTCTGATAGTTTCGTCTTCATCGTCTTCTGCTTCTTCGGAGGAGTCTTCTTCACCTCTTCCTTGAGGAGCTGGACGACGTTTAGACTTGTTTCTCCTTCGGGAAGGTGGTTTGTATTCTGATTCTTCATCTGATGAGTAAGCAGGCCTGGAGTAGGCATCCTCTGAAGGATATCTGGAAGGTCGACCTCCTTTGGAGCTGCTAGGCTTGTAGTCTTCGTAAGTAGGGAGTTCCTTGTTGTATCCTCCATAAGGTTTTCCGCCGTAGTAAGAAGGTGGGCCTCCTCCTCCTCCTCCGTAAGGTTGTTGTTCTTGGGAAGAAGGAGCTCCACTTGGAGAGCTCTGCTTGTTTCCTCCAGAAAACCAACTCATGATACTTTGGAAGAATCCTCCTCCACCGCCACCTGCAGCAGCAGCTGCTGGGTCAGATCCAGGATAGTAACCTCCTGCTCCTCCTCCAGGAGGACCTCCATTTCCTCCCGGGTAGTCTTGTTGTGGAGCGTCGTACTCATCGTCTCCTTCTCCTGGATTGGACGACGGCCTTCTCTTCTTCTGCCGTTTCTTGCCTTTAGGAAGCTTCTGTGGAACCACTTCTGCTCCTTTGCCGTCATTTAATTGAGACATGTGTCCGTAGAAGGGACTTCCTTGTGGAGGCATTTCCTGTTCTTCCTCTGAGGAGTTCTCCTCTGCTAGAGGTTTTCCAGAGGGCTTCTTTTTGCTCCTTCGCTTCTTATCCTTTTTGCTTGGTCTCTCTTCTTCGTATTCTGGTTCGTCTTCTGCGGATTGAGGAGCGCGGGGATTTTCTTCAGGAATGTCTTCTTCATCCCGCGTGTGAAGACTCGTTCCTGCTGCAGCAGGGTCTTCTTCGCTTCCTCCATCGTCATCTTCTTCTTCCTCTTCTTCTGAGGATGCGGGTTCCTTCTTCTTTGCTCCGTCGTCTCCAGCTCCGTCTTCGAATCCCGCAGCGTCCTCGTCTTCAGGGTAGGCTGAAGGGTATTTGTGTTTCTGCACTGGATCGCTCCACTCTGAAGAACGGTGAGTAGCTCCTCCTCTGAATCCTGCAAGGGCTTCTCGACTTCCACTCGCACTTTCATCCGATTCGTCTTCATCCTCGTCGTCGTAAGGGTGAGACTTTTTGGAGGGTGAGGAACTCTTCCGAAGTTCCTTTTTGATGTATTCCAAATTCTCAGGGGCTCCGGAAGCAGGAAAAGTGTTCTCGAACTTCTTAAACGCTTCGTCAACAAGGATTTCTTCAGGGTGGCGGTTATCATGATGAACGCTGGGAGAGAAGAGAGAGTAAGTTTTCACCGGTTGGACTTCAGAGTCAGTTATGTATTCGATGTCTTCCTCGTCACTGAATTCATCTCGGGATTTCTTGTTTCGGTTTCCTTCGGCAGAGTCTCCTCCCCCTGGAACTGCTGCTTCCTTGTCTTCCTTTTCTGCTGCGGCAGAAGCTGTCGACTTTTTATCTTTTGGGGCTTCTGAAGGGTCAACATTCGTAGGAGTCTTCCGTTTCTCAGGGGAAGAATCAGAAGACTCGACCTTTTGGGTGCGGTTGAAAATGTTTATGATCTCCTCGTAAGACATTTCACACCGTTTGAAAAGAGTTCTGCATCTTCGAGGGCTTCGCAAGGCTTGGCCGATCTCTGCTGAGATTTTTATTAAGGCTGCAAGGTCGTCAACCTGTTAATATTCAATATATAATAACTGAATTTTTATTTGTAGACTAAATTCAATGATATGTTTTTGTTTTACACAAGGTTTTCATTCAAAGGTATGTCTGACGGTTGAAAATTAATAACTTACGACATTAAGTTCCCGAGTCTTCCTCGCAACAAATTCAGATTTTCCTTGCTCCTCCTCCACTCCCAATCTTGCAGATCGTCTCCTCTGACCTCCTGTGGTTGCTTCAGTTGTAGAGTTTGTTATTTCTGTCCCGTTTACGACTGATTTTTCAGTTAGATCTTCGGCTAACTTAACTTTATCCTTAGATTTCAATGACTTTCCTCGTCTGAACCCATAGCGAGGTGGAGGGAACTGAGGATAACCATATCCATCCCTTCCTGGAGGAGGAGGTCCATGTGGAATATGTTCGTATGAACCTGAAGACTCCTCACTCGAAGGTTCATCTTCTTCAACCGACCCTGAGTTTATATCTTCTTTTTCCACATCAATGTATCTGTCCAAAAATTAATATTCAGTTTCAAAAATTAAAATGCTTTGATTGATTAGCCTACAAAACCCAAAGCACGCGAATATTTAGAATCGTTTAGTAAATTCAAGTTTCTCGATAACTGGTCGTTTATATCGGTCATTCATGCAAGTTGAATAACTGATTGAGGGAAATAATAAGCAGTATCCCAATTGAACTTGAACGAGTTTGTCACTGACTGACCAACTTCTACTTGTTAAATTGGACCCTTCGTTTACGTGATTATTCTGGGCCAAAATCCAAATCAAAAAGAATTCGGCCTTACTTTTTGAGACGATTTAAAATCAAGTAAAACTCCTTGTTGGCTTCGTAGGTAGGATCCTCTGTTATGGAATTGACTTCACAGAAAGCCTTAGAAATGCAAGGTTTCAGATCGGAGATCTTCACTTTCCCGAAGACAATGCGGTTGTCTTCTGCAACTGCTGGAACTCGAGCTTTATTCTTCCCAGGCAGAGATTTCTTGCTCAGAGTTTTGGAACTCAGTGTGGGCTTTGGCTTGGATGATTTCGACACTTTGGCTTCAGAAGCTTCTTTAGCAGGTGAAGCGGTTGAGTCTGCATCTCTTTTCTCTCGAAGGGAGAATTCATCAGAAACTAGGAATGTACGAGATAGTAATTAGAATCTATTGGCAATGTTTCTAATAATTGTTATGCTAAGATAATCTTTAAAATGGTTCTACTTACATTGAACACAGATGACGAGCAGTAAGCCTACCAGGCCAAGGAATACTTTAGATCGAGGTTTCATTCCACCCCGATATGGTCAGTTTATCAGTTTTAATTTTTTGAGTCTCCGCAGAAGAGGAAACTGATGTTAATTACAAATTAGGTAAAAGAAACGGTGACAGAAATGTTTGAGACACCATAGGGGTGGATGAGACAGACGATGAGAGAGTTTTAAGATAGTTTCTGTGTCTCAGGTAGTCGAAGAAGTTGATTGAGCAAATACGAGTCACAGTAAAAACTTGGAGGAGTCCAACAGTTATTAGAAGTAGCCAAACGAGATTTGAAGAATTCAACTGTAGAAGCAACTTAGCAAACCAACTTCATACGAACTTGTGAATTGGGAATCGCTTAAGATGTGTGTTTGTAGTGTTGTGTTGAGATGAACTTTAGGTACAAGATCATAATGTGCTTCACATTCAACATCTTCGCAACCGTGCAAAATGTAATATATGAATGCATTGTCTTCATTCATATTTTGTTTGTAACAATGAAACCATCTTGTGCTTGCTATTCTTCTGTTCTTTCGAATTCATTCAATCTCTCTCCTTAACAAAGGCAAGTTGAGGGCTGTTGGGTACGCAAGCTGGGTAAAATGAGGACATTAGGTTTAAACGTAAGACTAATAATAAGTTTGAAGATGTGAGAGATGGTTTTGATTTTAAGGGTGAACAAAGTAATGCAGGATATGCAGTTCATTCTTTTCTACTAGAAGATTTTAAAGGCGATAAGAAGTAATCATCATCATAATGTGCTGTTACACAGCTAATTTGAACTAAGTTCTGATCTGTAAAGTTGGTGAAAAGAGAGACTAGAAATAAGATTAATTAATCTCAACGGGATTTCTATCTTCAGATAAGTCAGTCATATTTCATAATGATTTAATAGACCATTAACAAAAAGTTTACTAGTACTGATAAGGTAGCTAATTCTTGTTTCAAATATTGCATTTGTGAGAGATCCTATAGATCTTTTAGATATAATTCAATTCTGTTAAAAATGGTGAATTGCATTGCCAAAATATTGATTCAAGAAACAAATATTAGTCTTAAGGTCCAAGGGTGATAAGAACAGATTTTTTTTACTAGAAACACAGTAAGACACTTCAGAATAGCGAAAGATAAGGTTGTAAGAGGTGCACACGAAAGTAACTAGACCGACAATTGCAGCGATTATAAACACGAGAATACACAGATCTGATCGAGTGATCTGATTCTATTATCATTATTGTTATTAAGAATCATCAACGTAATACATAACATTTATTTTACTACGGGGAATATCTAAGGTGTAATATATAATGCTCAACCCGATGATGAGTCCTCAGGAAATCTTAACTCGTTCAGCCAAGTACTTAACTTAATAGCAGTTGTAGAGTAGTAGTAAGTACTGTTCAACATTTAAGATGGCTAAAACCGGCAGTAGCAAAAGCAAAGTAGCAATTCATCTACCTTGACTGACATAAGATGGAGCAATAAAATGCAATTACTACAGCTACTTCTCTTTGGTTCAAAACTAGTTTATCACTGAAAGAGTATCATCTTTTTAAAATTTGAAAGACCTGCTTATTGATCCCAGACGCATGATGATAATGATAAAACAAGGAATAGCGCTCAGCAAACACAGAAGTGAGTATTTAACTCGAATACAAACTTCTCATTGTTAGTCACACAATAAAGTAGATCAAACATAAAGAGATCATCACATCGAGTTCTTAATCAGCCTGTGTAATAATGGCACATTCATTTACAATCTTCATTCCGTCCGTAATAAATGAATGCAAAAAAGTAGGTGACATGGGATATCTCATTTGTTGTTGATCATTTGTTCACAGAAAAATTTCACGGGAAAATTCACACAGAATTTTTTGTTTTCAATTTGAAAACCCCAGGCTTATGACTTTCATGCAAAGCCAAGGTCCAAACCACAGGACGTAGAATGAGATGATGAAGTTAGGAAGTAATGTTTTTCTAAAATAGTGACGCACCTCATGCGTGGATTTTAACTTTTTAACCGACAATCATTAGGATAAGAAAGGTCAAGGCTAAATTCCTCGGTCAACCAACCTTAGAATTCTGCATCAGAAGACCATAATTTATCATCCTATAAACCATTCCTCGAATTACGAGAATCATACTGTATGGTCAGCGCAACACTTTGTGTTGGTTGTTGGCTTGTTGGCTACTCCTTTGCAGGAAGGTAAGGCAGGTTATATTAATGATAAGAGATAAGATTAAGAGGAAAAGAAGAGAGTTCATCTAATTACACGGTCCTTTTAGCATCTCTCGAAAGAACGTGTACATTTTAAAATTTAAAATTTGGCAAGGTTCTGCGTGTAGCATTTTCTAGGGGCTGTATAGACAGAGTACAAAATACGATGTACTTCATTAGAAGCTTAGCGTACAGACGAGAGAAGAATGAGGCAGACGACTTAATAAAGCTCAATTTTTCATTATAGGTTGTTTAGCTGAGATTCTTGAAGAAATGATGCTTAAGGAAATGTGTGTCACGTCAAAGGCACACATCCCAGTCAGTGTGAGTGTATCCGCAAACATCTCATTTTTACTTCAACAGCAGAATGATGTCGCTTTTACTTTTCCAAGAGGTTTTTCTTCTTATAAGCTCATCTTTTACAAATTACAAGCACCACGTAACTTACCACAGTACCGGCAACCACCACCCATTTCGAAATGTGCAAAAAAGGCGTGCTAACGAGTTTAATATTGAAAGCGAATTTTACTACTGACTTCATGTGCAGCTTCATTGTCAAAGAATGAGGGATAAATGGAATTAAGCACAAATTACTTGTACCTGCACCTGTAGGCGGATTTTAGAGTCTTTTAGAAAGTGAATATTTAGGAATTATGGTTATTTTATTTTTACCGTAAGAATAAAAATCATACTTCATTTTGCACATGAATTCGGTTCACTTTATTATTTATTACATTGATAAAACACACAGGTACAGTAGAATCTCAGACCTAAAAACAAATAATGAGAATAAATTATTATAGTAGCAAATGTAGTAAAACGCAGTCTAGTGAAAAGCTGTGTTCAAGGGGGATGAAATTGTATATAGTAATGTGGGACTGACCGACAACCGAACGAACGCTGCACTTCAAGTGCTTTTAAATTTTTAGATCAAATTGCAACACAGTTTTCCGTTAATATTTATAGTAAGAAAAGTAAACCTTGACAGTTGAGCTCAGCTCGGTTATACTATTGTGAGATTCGAGATTCATGAAACTTTAAACTAACTGTAAAACTAAAATAAATACTTTCTTAACACACGTCTAAACTCTAGAATCTAATAAATACCAACTAAGTTCAGCCTTAGGTAATTTATATAGGAAAAATAGAAAACTTTCTTTTAAAAGTTCATATTCACTTTTGAGTTAGCCTTTTTTGAAGTGATTCTGGCCGTAGATGGGAGGAAGTGTTGTCTCTGCGATTACATCCTTGCTGGTTTTACTTGACTTTTTATCTGTCTCAGGTTCTCCTTGTCTTTTTCCAAGCATAGCGATTTTAAATCCAACTCCGTCATTCTCATGTTTCATCTCGTCAAAATCAATTTCCTCTGAAGACTTTTTTCCCACTTGACTGATTTCATCTTCATCCTCGAAGGAATGACGCCACGAATACTTCATTGGTTTCTTTGTTGATCTCTCAACTTCCTTTCTTGATGCTTTCTTCGGGGCTGAAGTTGTTGTGGGAGGTGATTTTATGTCTCTCACTCGATCAGGAATCTTCACAACTCCTCCGTAGGTCTCCCGTAAGTACTGTACGAGTTTTGGACTCAAAGGTTTGCTGTAGAAGGAGTCTTTTGTAGGACGAGGACGAACGAAGCGTCTGATCACAGGCTTCTTTGTAGAGACTGGGGATGTTAGACGAGGCTTATTATTCCTCTTAGGATAAGACACTACGGGGTGGTTTCCCCATCTGAAAACCGGGGGAAGTGGAGGAGCTTTTGGAACTCCAAGTTTCTCCAATTCACTTTTCTTCTGTGGAGTTTCACTTGCTGTCGTTGTAGGTGGGATTACGGTGGAATTTGCTTTAGTGATTTGAGTCTTGGCTCCAAGTTTCGGTGACGGTTTCTTCAATTTCAATTTGATTTTAGTCGAAGCTTTTCGTCCTCGTTTGCTGTTCTCCTCTTCATCGTAGTCTTCTTCTTCGTCCTCTTCCGTCTCATTCTCACTCTCTTCGGAGGACTTCTCACCGATCTCCTCTTCAGATGAGTTGTTCTCATTAGTTGAGTCCTCATTTCCATTTCCATTACCCCCATTTCCGTTATTACTGTTTCCACCAGACTGTCCTCTGTTGTTGGTTCCTCCTCCAGGTCGTCCTCCACCAGGAGCTCTGTTTAATGCTCCAGTTCCAGGAACATTTCCCGGAAGTCCTCCCCCAGGAATCCCACCTGGTCCATTCTTCGTTCCCTCTGCAGGATTCTTGTTCTCTCCACCATTCTCTCCTAGTTTAGTGCTTGACTGCTTAGGACAAGGCTTCCTTCTCGTAGGAACGCAAACCGGAGTTTCCACTGACGGTTTGGTCAAAGGAATTTTGATTTCCTTCTTGGGGTCCAAGAATGCTGAGGCAGGAGCCAAAGGAGGATAGTAGTTTGGAGAATAATCGCTTCCCACGTTAGTCACTGGGGGAGTCTTCACAACATTTCCTAACTCTACAACCCTCACATCATCCAAGTTCTCTTTTGGAGGCTCAGGGTTGTCTGCTTCGTCATCTTCTGGCTTGAAGCTTCCTCCTTCAGGAAGATAAACTTGGTTCTTCCTCCTTTCCTCCTCAGAAGACTTTTCTTCATCCGACTCTTTGTTCTCCTTCGAATCGTCTTCGTCTGACGACAACACGTGAACTTCGACACTCTCAATCTCCAGAGAAGAAGGCGAAGGTTTCTTGCTGCTGCTCACAATTTGTGTAGAAGCAGTTTGAGTCGGGTGGGCCACAGGTTTTGTAGTAGAAATCTCTGGGGGTTTCCAATGAGCGATGGGAGGTGGTGGAGGAATATACTCTTGAGGCTGCACCTCGTCCAAAGTAGAAGTCACTTTGTCACTTCCCAACGAGGCGATGGAGCCTTTGGAGAAGATCTCCTTCACGCGAATCTTATCCTTTGCTACTTCCTCAGACTCTTTGCTCTCCTCAGAAACACTCGTCAAGTCTTCTTCGTCCTCTTCTTCTTTGCTCTCTTCGTCTGAATCTTTGTTATTTTTGTTTTTTTGGTTGGGCTGAGAATTAGAAGATGGGGATTCGCGTCTCTCCTGCGGAGGAGGTCTGAAGTCATCGTCATCATCGGGAATCCGGGAGTCGGGATGGTCAGGGTGTCCAGGAGTTGCAGGTGGAGGGATTCCAGGAGAAGGTCGTCTATCGTCGAAATCGTCGTTTTGAGGATGGCCCGGTCTGAAGGGAGCGAGGAAGTGGGGGCCACTGTTGTGTTGTGACGGTGGCGGGGGTAGAGGTCGATTACTGGGATGGTTGGAGTGTTTGGGAGGAGGACGGTTGTGTGAGACTTCGTTGGAGAAAAGCGGACGATTGTTTAAGATTTCATTAGAGAAGTGAGGACGATGATCAGGTCTTCCTCCGTTGTGGTCAGGATAATCGGAATGTGAATGTGGGGGTCTGTTTTGGGGGGCATTTGGGGATGGTGGTCCGTTAGAGGGGTTTCTATGATCTGGTGGAGGATGAGGTCGATTGGTTTCTCGACTGTTTTGTGGGGGGCCTGGTCGACTGTTGTGTGGCCGATTAGGTCGACTGTTTTGTGGGGGAGGTGGTCGACTGTTTTGTTGGGGCGGAGGTCGACTGTTTTGAGTGGGAGGAGGTCGACTGTTTTGCGGAGGACGCGGTCGACGATTTTGGGGTGGCGGTGGTCTTCTATTATATTGGGAGAGTTGAGACGATGGACGATTTTGATTATTTGGAGGAGGTCGATGATTCTGAGGGCCTTGGCTGCCTTGAGGACCTTCACTAGGTGTAGGTTGATGAGGACGCGGAGGTCCTTCACTCGGTTCAGGGGAAAACGGAGGAGGAGGATGAGGACCTTCAGGTCTCCCGTGAATGTTAGAATGATAATCTTCCTGTTCTTGTGACCGAGAATCCTCCTCATCAGCCTCGTCTTCATCCCTAACCATTTCTTCGTATTGGATTTCCTGAGGTGGCATTTGCGAAGGCTGAGGCTGTTGCTGAGGTCTCTTCTTCCCCATTCCAAAGAGAGAACTGAAGAACCCAGGATTCTGAGACGCCGGTGGGGGTGGAGGAGCACTGGAATAACTTTCTTCATCTTCCGGTCCATCCGGAGAAGGAGGAAGTGCAGAAGTGGGAGGAGGTTTGTTCTTAAAGTAAGAATACGAAATGGGACGAAGAGAGACGTGAGGACCCGGAGTCACCTCACCAGAGAATTCGTATTCCTCCCAACCTCCTCCTCCTCCTCCTTCTTTATTTCCTGGTCGCCTTCCTCCTCCATTATTCTTCCGTCGTCCTCCTTCTTCGGAGCTGTTGGCTTCCTCCGAACTTTTCTTGTCCTCCTCCTTCTCCTCCGACTCTCCGCTTTGCTCGGGACTTCCTGCTGGCTTCTTTCTTTTCTTCTGAGGATTTCTTTTCTCCCCAGACTCTTCCTCCTCTTCCTGAGAAGGTTCTTCGTCTTCTTCTTCCTCCTCCTCCTCTTCATCTCTAACCTTGATTGGCTTCGTAGGCTTCTTCTTCGTTGGAAGGTCAATAATCTTGTTCTTATTCACCTTGTACTTTGGCCGAGGAATTCCTACAGGAATCAACGGTCTTTTCTTCTTCAGTGGTTTCGAATCCTTTTCCTCTTCGGAAGAATCCAATTCGGTGTCATCTTTTGCTTTAGAAGGCTTCTTCTTATTCTTCTTCGGCTTGTAAGCTGTCTTCTTAGGCAGGTTCATCACTTCAGATAATTTGATGAGTTTTGTTTCTGCAGCGTAGTCCAGTGCGTGGTTATCATACGCTACTTCATCATCCTCTGCTTCTGATTGTTTCAACGGACGCAAAATGGATGCTAAAGTGGTGGACGCTATGGAGGAATGAGGTCTTTTAGGGGAAGGAGGTCGACGTCCCCAGGCGCTGTCGGGGTTGATCTGGTACACAGCCTGCGCTAGTTTGTTGTTCGGCTTCTTCACGAATTTAAATGGCTTTGGTTTTACGGAAACGGGTTCATCTTCGTCCTCCTTAGAATCTTTGCCCGTAGGACGAGGAGGTCCTTTTGTGTTATCGTAAAAGTTCTCGTAACCATTTGTTTGAGGAACTTTACCACTGACCATTCCCTTCATCTGTTCCATTGAGTATGGACACAGATTGAAAGTGGTGGTGCATTTCTTATCGTCGTTTCCAGAAGTTTTGCCGATTCTTGCGGCTAATGTCATTTGTTGGTCAAACTCTTTCGTCTGCAATAGAAATGCACAGTAATTTTAATACCTGTAGAGTCTACCAGGTCTACTCGGAATCTCTCCTTTACACTTACATCCCAGAATGCACGTCCGCGTCTTGATGAACTTGAAGAAGATTCATCTGAGGAAACACTGCGACCAAACCGAACTAAGCTTTTGATTCCAGACCCAATCGATCCGATTCCTGAGAGAAGACTTGTTGGAAGTTGGAAACTTCCTTTGTTCTCCTTATCCCAGTCTGCTATCATCTGCTCAAATACTTCGTCATCAATCTTCCCATCTTTGAACTTGTTCCTCAGTTTCTCTTTCATGTCTTTCCACATGTAAGAAAGATACTCGGGGTCGTCCATGACAAGTTCTTCTTCAGCTTGGTACTCAAAACGCTGATCCTCCCTCCGTTCCTGTGAAGTCTTTTCCCTGGATCCTTCGTCCGAGCTCATTCCGTCTTTGCCTCTGTTTTCGCCTGAGCTTTCTTCTGAATCATCATCCCTAGAAAGAGACTTATAGTGTAAATCAGGCTTCACCTAATCTAATTTTAGTGAATGAAGTGTGTGTTTTACGTACACCATTGCAAATCGAATGAGATAAGCCATATCGTTGAGAGTGCTTGTGGTCTCTGAAGGAGCTTTGGAGTTCATGCCACAGAAGAACTTAGGTAAACAGCCCATGGTCTGCAGTGCTGGAGCTAAAATGCTAAGCTGTCTGGCAAACCTTGCTGGTAACTTCTTCCGTTTGCGAGATTCTTTAGGCTTCGTCTCCTCTTTGGCTGCAGCTTCCTCCACACTCTTTTGGAATAGTGAAATACCCAAAATCGAAGGAAAGATTCGTGGAGATGATGAAGGCTGCTCTTGTCCATTTTTTATATTTCTTGCCCAAGAAGATTGGGGATTAATTATTACTGCAAACATAAGAAAATTCAAAATCAACACTATTTAAATCACAGGAAGTTGTAGCAAACTTAAGTCTTCTTACCTGACAAGGAAATGACTAGAGGCAAAACTGACACGGAACTAAGGAGTCCATAATAAGTCTGTAGTGACCAATGATTCGGGTCAGAAGAAACACAGGCTACATCTTTACTTAAACTAAAAATAACTGTGACGAAGATAAGGCTGGAAATCGATGTCCGTACACGTCCACGTCGAACTTCACGTGACGAATGATGAACTCTTTCGAAGTTCTTAAAGGTGAGCGGAAGTCTCATCCCGACGACATTTAAGACACGAATAAAAAAATTCCTGGCTATCCCCAGCACCACATCCGATGAGAACTTTTACGTTACAGAGGTGACCCTTTTCCTGCCCGACAAAAGTGGGACTTTTCTTATGACACTCACACTTCGCAGCTCACCTTCATCTCACGATTAAATGAAAGGGTAAGCCTATAGGTATAATGAAACTGAAATGCATTTTTCTTATTCCTCGAAGATAACTTGTCTAACTGCTTAAGTCCCTATTCTACATTGGTCACTCTGAATTTGTGCTACATGTCTGAATTATATTGATTACAGACTTACAGATGTATCTTCAGCACCCACAAATTTTGAATCTACCTGTGTAAGTCAATTTATTCATGTAAATATTAAGGCTACGTCGCTACGTGTGTAATGATGTGGTTTCGAATAAAATTCAAGCTCTCAGTGCTGGTGACTCTTTGACCTGATGCTTGTCTAGTCTCACAAATGAAAACGATATCTGAAGAAGAATACCTGCTTTGTATCAATTGAGTTTGAGTTATGCTGAAGTTTTATTTGCCTGAGGAGGAGGTATATGTATATTAGTAAGTAGTATTGAGATTGGAATTGTGGCTTTGCTTTGTAGCAAACTAAGTCAAGGGGTTATGTTGACTAAGGAATACAAAATAAAACACTAGTCTCATTTGAAACTGGTTTCAATTGAGTCGGTGACGCGTTTCATCCCATCGCACACTTGTCATATGAAACTGAAACTTTGAAATTCATTTAGCGTGTATCATATCACATATTGTAGAATTGTAGATTATAGTTCGCAATGACTTTATCCTAACTGTGAATTGTGTGATGAGAAAAAATGAGTTTTGTTGTATATGGCAAGTTGTGGATGTACTTTTATGCGAAAATGGCTGGGTTGCTTGAACGTATGCGTAAGTTAATTCATGTTTTCAGCAATGTAAGTGAATGTCGGACTAAATCTTCAAGTCAGCAATGTAAGGTCTCGATGCACGCTAAGTTTTGGTTTTAAAAAATGCTAGCCACTTCTTGTTTCATCGGTCTAAATTGCAGGTGTGTAAGAATTCCTAATAGGGACTACCTGCAAAAGTGAAAATCACTAGTCTTCAACAAATTCAACAAATTGTGCTTTAACCCATCAAGCAACGACACATGTTTAAAAGCTGAATACCAAGTAATCTTATAACCTGACGAGTTTCGTCTAACAACATTTGTGAATATCATTCATCATCAAATTAAAAGAATTTAGGGCTTTTACTTTTCATCATATTTAAATAAAAATCTAAGTAGTTTAGTTCTACTAGGGCAAGCTGAGATTTACTTTCCCTCACAGATTTCTTTACCCAATGCACGTCATTAGATTTTTAAAGTTCATATTTCTTTGTAGCTGCAGAACGCACAATCTCTCTCTGAATGCATTTATTTTTGTCTGACACTTCAGGTAAACTTCAGAAGTTTCATAGAATGTGTGTGAAAGGGAAACCCTGCAGACATTTTAATTCAATGGTGAAATATGGGAATATGTTAATACCACAGGATCAAAAGTGGTCAGTCTATAATTTAAAAAAGCTCCGTGAAGACTGAATTCACTTGTAAAAGCAAAATTGCATTTTAAAGTTTGCATTGTTTAATTATGAATGAATAAGGAAAAGTGCATAGAACAGTACACAGGAACTTAGATATGGGACGGGTTCACGGGAATTAGTTCACATCCCGGATGTGTCTTTACCTACCTCGCCATCAGCAGTGAAATAATTCATGAAATA
>JAQGAD010000766.1:0-29041 GCA_034696625.1 Isotomurus palustris
GTCACTTCCGGTCACGATCTAATAGAGTTTCGAAAGTTGCTATGCTATTTTTGGTAGCCAGGAACATGGAGCCTTAATAAGGCACTGTTTGTTTTATAATAATGTTCAAGGAGATAATCAAAGAACGAATTAAATTCTATATACACCTATTGTGTGCTCACAATTTAATAAGGTGCCATTAATTGGTTGTTAAAATTCAAACGATTGGCACTAAAAATTATGGTAAATAGAATGAAAACATTTGCTGGAGTAGTTGAAATAGTATATTGCATTGCATTTGTGCCCGATACGTACTCTTGACTTTTAAAGTTGGATTTGGAGATTTGTATGTGACATTAAATCGGGTTACTTAATTGATTTTACGTCATGACCATTTGAGCATAAAAATATTTTTTAATCATTTAATTACTTACTTAGCATTGCAAGTATGGTTCATTGCTTACCACATCAGCCAGGCCAGGCTTATCCGCTCTTTAATCATCTTGTCAAGGCTGGCTTTCTATTACAATCTTCTACCCTCAAGAAATAAAGGACTAACCTAAGAATTCATTACTGGAAAACAATGCAGATAATTTTTGAAAGCTTTTCCTCCTGCCATTATGATATATCTCTATTTCGAAAGTCAGTAGCAGGCTTTGGAGTTGGGACAACCGTCAGAGTCAGCTAGACAGTGCGTCAATGTAAGAAATCATTCCCACGCCTCTACTTTCTGCAGGATGTGTAGTGTGTACTAGTGTACTCAT
The DNA here is from genome assembly GCA_034696625.1 of Isotomurus palustris. Classification (NCBI taxonomy): domain Eukaryota; kingdom Metazoa; phylum Arthropoda; class Collembola; order Entomobryomorpha; family Isotomidae; genus Isotomurus; species Isotomurus palustris. The sequence continues at coordinate 744 of JAQGAD010000766.1, forward strand.
ATTTGTATCTCTTATATATGCACGAAAAAGTAATTGTAATGCAACTTCTTGTATTCGATTGTGTCAGAGACAGAATTACTTACTTGTACACGTGAGTTTATAGTCTCTCTTCTCAAAAAGGATAACTAGGCGGAGATAGAATGCACTTACAAAATTATGCAAATTAATGCATGCAATGAAAGCTATTTAAATAATTGCATTGCAAAACTTCAAAAACTCAGAACGAATTATAAAGAGTGTGTACATATTATTGTATATTGTATTTGTCATTAATTAATTTTACTTTTACTGCATGCGGCAAATCTCTTCCTTGCATTGTTAAGCCTGAAATCATTTAGAAAGATGTGTGTGTAAACCCTGGCTTACAATAAATTTAATCGTTCGCAATGGACATCAACACTATCAAACAAAAATAGGAAGTTTGCGTGCAATATGTCTGCAAGCTGTTCTAATAATACAACACATGAGATGTATTCGCAATCAATACAAACTCTTCTTCTGTAATACAATGTAAATGCAAAAAATCCGTCGCATGCAACTTTTGCTGTAGGTATTGACACAATAACGGCTTTTTGCAAAATGTCTGCGATCAGTCTGTGCTCACTATATCTATGCAAGCCTTCCATCCTTTCCCATAATGCATTCATTTGAGGCGTTATTCGCATGGCACCAAATTTCGCGAAAGCCTCTCATCAGGCTCGTTATGTTCAACCAATTACTCTTTCAACTACCGTGTGTAACACAACAAACTATATTGAATAGTAAATTGGTCTCCATCGTCGTGTAATAAAGTTCATATCGTAATAATGAATGAGTTACCAAATGGATGAAATGTTGCAGACACTCTGGTCGATTCTCGACTGTTTTGCATGAACAAAAAAACACTGAGAGAGGTTTGTGAGTGTATAGAATGCTGCGACACGACTTTGTCTTCCGTGTGTTGCAAATTAAACCTTTAATGGATGAAATAAGCGATCATCTCGCATTTTATTAGTTACTTTTACCTACTGCCTAAATAGAGTCTGTGATTGTATCCTAACAAGGATTAAGTCTACACACACCTTTCCTTAACTCTCCCGTACCTTCTTGAGTTACAAGCTATGCACCTGCTTTTCGGGCAATTAACTTGATACACATACACGGAAATCTATTCATACATAATCGCAAGTTTTGTACATATATAAGCTTGAGGTAGGCAGTAGGCAACCATATAAAAGTGTGACTAAAAGTTAATTGGAAGTTTGGGCAATTCAACGCATCTTGTCCGCATTTAACAAAGAAGCTCATGTATGAAACAAGTATTAAATTAAATACAGGAAGCGTAGACACAACAAAGGTATGAGGAATATGTGCCATCATTAATTTAAAATTGGATTTGGAAATGTGTGTAAAGGTTAAGCAAGATGAGCGATTGCACGAGAGGAGAGAGAGAGGATTATTGCACCACACTGTTTTGTGTAGAGGTGTATTACACAAACTGCTACAGAGGAATGAAGAGTCGCAGTAAGTGCAGCTATCCTGGTTGGGCTAAACTCTTTATGTATTTGCACAGGATTGCTTTAACTCTGTACTTATGATGTATACTACATATTATACTACCTCATTCCTTCTTCATCTTTGCACAAAATTTTGCGTTAATGAGTATTATCTCATAGTACACACACACACACACATATGCACACACACATACACTGCGAAAAACTACTTTTTGTACGCCTACTTTTTATGACTAAGGATGGGATAGAGTGAATGGATGGGGTGGTTCTTAGCTGTGTGCAAAATTCGTCATTATTATTAAGTAATTTCCGTGTGAACTTACTGTACATACTCATCTGTACTTGCTCTTATTACTTACTGCATCTTATCTCTAGTATGCAAGTATTGTGTCGGTTTACACGTAACATTGGCCTAGTATTTTCGAAGTCGTGCTGCCTTTGCGAATTTCAGTATGCCTTTGTGGTCTGGTTCCCACTGTGCCCTTTGGAAGAATACGGCACTCTCAGTATCAGTAGATGAGAGCTTTAGATTTTAGATGGTTGTGCAGGGAGTGGAAATGTTCATCATTTGTCCTCACAATCAATGCGAGACAAGATTCACAAGATTCCTGTGAGTTTCAGAGAATAAGCTTGTTTTGCGAGACAAGGTGCAGTTTTGCAGAAAAGTTAGTTGGTTCAGTGTGTCTGTCTGTGCGTCTTTCTTTGCAATCAATGGATTTAGGGATGTGTTCTTCTTCTTCCCAGTTGAATCGGGACTCTCCGGGTAGTCTGGCATTGTAGGGAACCCAGTTTCTCGGACTTTTGGGTCGGTTTCTGTAGCCCACGCATACAGAAAGTAGACCAGAAGAAGCTACACAGACATTCATACTTTGTGTGTAGTTTTTGCAATATAAGGAAGTAGGTAGTGAGGTAGAGTGGAGTTAATCTAAGAGAGAGACTTGATTGATGACATGTGTGTGTGCTCGGTGTAGTCTGGAACTGCTGCTGTTGACTAACCCAGTCTCGTCGATACATACGCTTCCAAGTAGAGTATTCTCTGTGTGTTTGTCAATTGTGTAAATCACTATCATACTATCATCATCCCCATCACTCCAGATCTACTGCCCTAGTTAAACATTCGTCGTCACTGGAAAGACTCATCTTCAGTATCAAGCCACCTGTTTGCAGTTTGCATGATGATGAATGCCTCTGCATCTCATTAAGTTAAACCGTTTTTACAAGTATCATCCTTATTGTGTGGGATTTCTCCAGACAGTACTTCGGAATCAGCTAGTGAAACCGTAGAAGTGTTAGCATGGTGTTTTGTGCTCATTTGTTCACAACCGCACGAAAGTATTGGAGATCTTAGTGATTAATAACAAGAGTTCTGGTTTGGTAGTGTGAAATATAATCATGGAGTCCAGGAGAATACGAGAAGGATAAAACTGCTGAATTCCAGTCCAACTCACGTTACTCTATGTAAGTTCAGCCAGCTTTTACATTCCATCCATTAATAATCCATTCATTTTAAACCACTCGTAGTGTTTTTGCATGTCTGCCTGCGTCTGTGTGAGTAAGTCTCATTGTGTAAAAGCTTCCGGGTTTTAAATTCCAATTATTTCGTGGCCCAACTGCATAAGTCGTGGGATATGGAGGTAGGTTGTTTTAAAATTCGGTTAGATGTTTTGATAAAGCTGAGGTGGCTACTACAAAGATTACTTAATTTATTACATAAGGAAATTTCGTCACTTAAGGAAGCCTATTATAAATAAGGTGGTAGACAGTAGAGGAAAAGTGATTGAATCTTTTATTCAAAAATTGGCCATAATATATACATATAAACTAGGTGAAATTTGTAAAGGTGAAATATTCTACACAAGCAGAATTTCGAATCAAACTGATTTCGAAAAAGTTCTTGGAATTACAACCAGGAAGTCACCTCGAGTGAAGCTTTAAAGAATCAGGGCAAGAATCTCGTCTCAAGTTCTAAAATTTTTATGCGATTCTCTACTCTGCTGTTCTACATTGATATTATACTGTACGTACTGGGAACTGTACATTCATATTGTGTACAGTGGAATGAAACTACCGAGCAATAGTGTTCTTTAAGGAGTGAGTTACCGCAGTAAATATTAAAAGATTGTATTTGGTCTTATTTCTGCACTTGGACTTGGACCCCTTTTGCCTGTCATGTTCTTATCGTGTATCTTGCAATTATTCATGTATGCTAAAATGTTAGGCAACTTCCAGGGAAATGTTTACCACTTTTTTGTCAAACAGGAAGATAAAAGTTTCAGCAAGGTATCTTAAAAGTCAAACTTATTTGCATTGGTGTTCTACTGTAGAAGACTCTGTGTTTAAAATTTAGAATGTGACTAACACTCAACATTTAAGACTTGCTGAATTGTTTGAGTTTTTGGCTATTGAAGGAGGAAGGAAGAAGTAAGAGAGGTGTTAAACGTGGAGGTTTTAATAGTAAGTCGGTTGCAGAAGAGTTTAGTAGATTTCTTTTTTTAGCAAGATAATTTGTATTTACCTCAAGTAAAGACGGGGTACGCAAATATTTAGGTTTGCAAACGGCCGAAATTGTAGAGGTCCTTGGATTTACTTACAGAATTATATAGAAGCTTATCATATCATTATAAAGCACTGTTTTCCTAGGAGTCTTCTCTGTGAGCATTGCAGCAGTTTTGTCCTACGTGAATCTAATATTAATATGTCATCATCAGCAACAAGGAAATACACATTAATTATTAGTTAATCCGAGTGAACTACTTTGAAGTTGGCCACGTAAACATATGCAGAGTGCAGAGAACCGAATAGAAGGTTAGTTTCGTTAGTATACAAAAAGTGTACTGGAGTGCGGAGACTAAAGAGAGAGTGAAAAGCTCCAGCTATGCAAACACCCCCGTATTGTTCACGAGTTCCAGATTCCATTAAATTCAGAACTCATTTCCTGACTGCTGCATGACAAACTCGAACTAGCATAGACAGAGACATGCATGCCCAAGCATATTCCACTTGACTAATTAATCCGTGTAGCTTGCAGTTAGTAATTGGCAACTGTTGTTAAAATTAACCCAATTTTCGCAAACGGAGAGTTGACCTTCTTCCTCTCGTAATAATTTACTTTGCATGACTAATAAATTTTCCTGTGATTACTTTGTTCCCAGGTGGGTTGTAGGGGAAACATACAAAATCAGCAGTCAGGAAGATTTCGACAAACTCCCCTTCTGAGCAATTCGTCATCAACTAGTTTTACAATCACTCAAGAGGTTCAAGATGAGAGTGAGAATTCAAAAAAGTCCTGAATCACCACCACCTAACAGCGTGAGTTCAGACTCAACGCTGAACATCTCACAAGTCTCCCCAATCTCTGAAGTGTCTGTGGAGGCTAAAGTTAATCCTCAGACTTCATCCCAAGAAGATCAAAAGTCCCCAAGTCCCACCTCCCCTGCAAAATCTGTTGGAGATGCAGATACTCATTGCAAACTTGTCCAGAAGCAGTTGGTTTTGTTGCTTCACTCTCATGCATGTCTCAAGAAGGATGGTGGATCGTCACCGGAAGAGCGTCCAAGGGTATGGCCTTTACTCTTTATTTCATTTCTGTCGCTTACCATTACTACCCAAAATCCAACGGATTTCACATTTCGTGATAAAACACAGGTACACTGTGTGTGAATACTCAAAACACACACTACCTCCTAAACAAATGTTCCTACTCTTCTTCCTCGTTTAACGGAAACGTGTCAAGTTTGTTCACTAGGAGCAATTCTGAATTTGTGTTTGGAGTTACAGCATTTCTGTTTTTCTATAATTTAGTAGTTTTTGATTCTGTTTACCTGAAGCAATGATGACGGTGATGAGTCTCACATGGCCTCATTTAACTAATACGGATATAAGGCAAAACCTTTAACTAAACGTATCCTCAATTAAATATTAATGTGGAGAGTTTATGAGTTATTATGCTGAGAATACCCGATGGCCAAATTCAAGCATGAAATTATTTCCTCGTATTGCACACACCATGTCGTACAAACTTTTATCCTTTCACCCAATCCGTGTTATTTTATGAATGATACATTATTACTATTACAAAATAATATTGTTAAAAAATTTTTGTTTTCAGTGTGTGGTCCCAAACTGCCAAATGATGAGAGGGGTGTGGATCCATTTGAAAGCTTGTGAGGTTGGACTCTCATGTTTATTCCGACATTGTTCTTCGTCTCAAAAGATATTGGCACATTGGAAGGCGTGTAGAGTGATGGAGTGTCCTGTGTGCCATATAGTCCGACTTAAATGGGCACAAATGCAAGTCGCTAAAGAAGCTGCTGCTTCTTTAGCATCTTCTTCTTCTGCGATAGATAACACGAGTGAAGAAAGCCATCTGGACGAATCATCAGGTCAGTCAACCACCACATTATCTCAAGGTTATGGTCAGGGCCAAGGCCGATTACCACACAGGACAATGAGACAAGGAAGTGTTGGTGGGGGAAATGTGGTGGACATAGTGGACAACCAGCTTCGTAATTCCGACTGTGGAAATGAATCTAATAATGAGCCAATGAGCCATTATGAAGAAGAATCGAACAGCTATGCAACAACAGCAGTAGCAACAACGGGTTCATCTTCAACATTCCTCGAAGACGAAGAAGGTGGTCGTCGAGGTGGATCTCGTCACACGTGCCATGAGAACTCCCCATTATTGTTACAGGCTAACCACTTGTACAACCAACAGGTACAACAACAATTGATGCTGCAACAACTACGGCAATCCTCTCGTCATCACCGCCCAGCTTATCATAAGCTTATGGCACATTTGCCAAGTCATTTGCAATTCCAATCGCAACATCAGCGACATTCCCATGTACATGTTAATCAGGGTAGTAGTAGCATCAACAGACAAGTGCAACCAGTAATGAGCCATTACTATGATGAACAGCCTCCACCATCACCATTATTGATGACCATGACTTTGACCAGAGATGACAAAGCCAAAAGAAAGATTCATGACTGCCTCCCATGTCCAAGTCTCTCTAAAGTTAGAATCTGCTGTGGGGGTGGCCATTCCTCTGATCTCCCTGAAACTTTCTCTGCGAGAAACTGCCAGTGCCGAATTTCTGATGGGATTCTACCTCCTCGCGAGAATTGCGTGTTATTGGGACACAGAAATAATAGCAGCACCAGTGACCAAGTTCACAATCTACAACAAAGATTAATACCACGGAACTCGGGAGGCAACGAGGACATGGAAGCGTCTGCAGTCGCATCTTTCCAAGAAATGATTGATGAGACTCTCGGATGTAGCAGAGTTGGTGTGCCAAATTCTTATGAAGAACAGTCTGTTCCTTCAGCAGATGATGTGCGAAAGGCTTATGAGAGATTAGGTAGGTGACTGTGTCCGTGTGTATGAAAGTTGATCGATTAACTTGTTTTACAAAGTAATCTGCCCACATTCACAATAGTAACGGTCCATAAACACAAACTGATGTGGTTTTCTTCCAGGAATCCCATGTCCTAGTGATGCCCTTAACCGTCTTTTAGCTACGCTTCCTGGAGGATCCAAGTTTCTGTCTGTGGCCAGTAGTGACGCTAGTGAATGTGGAAGCGAATTCGATTCCCAATCTAGTCCTGCACCTTCCAGGCGAAATTCTGATGACGATGGAATTGAAGATGGAGAGTATAATACTATTGAAGACGATTGTCAAGTCTCATTTTGCCTCTCCTTGGTTCAACGGCTGGTTGCTAAAAGAAATGATGATCCTCATGTAGATGATAACGACGACTCATCTAGTTCTTAACAAGTGATGGCGAAAGAAAAGAATCTATCTAGAAATGTGTAGGTATAGTAAGGAAATGTGATGATAATTTAAAGTTACCTGTAATAATGAAACCTGAATGAATGGAGTTGCACAAATTATAAAATACAACTAGCTAATTTTCTGAATCAATTCCTGTTTGAATAATAAAATATGGTGACAAACAATAAGTCACCATTTTGCTGTGACGTATTAATTCTCATTGTGGTCTTTAGGCGTACATAATTATTATCATGGGCATCGGCACTTTCGGTTTAATGGTCAATTTTATTAACAGCATTTTCTGCAGTTTGCGAACAAAATTAACGATACATCTAGATTCCTAGGTACGATATCATGAAAGTATATTATTATCACATTCGTAATATATTGAGAAATCAAGGAGTCAATTTTGATATGACGATAACATGATTAAACTGATCCTTGTAATCCTTGTATGGTAAGTACAGTCCTTTTTCCTTTTCGAAATATATTAAAGTCAATAAAAACTCTAGAGTCTAGTCTAATTAGCCATAAAGTTTTAAAACGGAAGTCCAGTCTTCGTAATCGTAATCGTCAGCTGTACTGTCTGATTCACTCAAAAATTTCCTCAAAAATACTTACTCCTTTTTCTGAGATAAGAGACATAAAATGTTTGTGGTTTACTCTTCCACGAACAAAATCAACAATAACGTCTGGCACAGGTGCTATTAATTTGCAGTCTGATTCTGTCAATGAAATATCCCACATTTTGACAGCATTATTCATAGATCCGTTCGCACAGGCATACACGTAGCCCTGATCGGGTGAAAATACAGTAGATCGACACATTTTTTGAGCTCCTCTAGACCCACCCTTAAATTCAGAAAAACAAGTTAGTGTATGCATGTTTTTAAGCGTCCGCTTCACAGATCAATGATAGTGAGTTACCTGGTAAGTCCTAACAATGTTGGCAGATACTACGTTTCCTTCTACTGCATCCGAATACACCTGAACAAGATTACAGACGTAATGAGTACAGTTATTGGTTTGATTTCGGGACGAAGGTCTTGTTGACACCAAAATATGTCTCGATACGGGTTCGAAGTCTACATTTACGAAAGGACCTTCCAAGGGTAGCTGATGAAACTTTTGCTCCTGTCGCGATCCACTTCCAATTAACTCGCAGAACCAAACTGAATTCAATTTCTGAATGATTAATCCAGTCATACGAAATGAACTACAAAGAAAGTAAAACATTAGGTAAACGAATGGAAGCAAGTCGAAAACAATTATATGAAGTTCTTACTTTGACTGATATGCAGGAGTGACAAACTTAAGTCTACACACTGGACTAGAATCTCCACTTGGAACTGAAAAAGTTGCAACGGGCTCCGAAGGAGCACGAATATCGAAAGAAATAATTTGACCATTGTGAGTTCCAACATAAAATATAAATTGATTGACTTCATCCCAACAGCAAGACCATAAAGGATACTCAGTTTGGAAAGTTTGTACAGCTACGTTCCCAATACAATTAAACAAAACAGCTTTCTTGTCCAACGAGACCGTCAACAAGACGTTGGTTTGACAAAGACTGAAAGCCATGTCCCTGATCTGCTTTTGATGGATTGGAAGGGATACAGAAGGTCTCATATCCAGCAAGTTAAATTGCTTTATGGCACCACAGCCAGCTGAAAATTTTGCGAAGAAGGTATTGGTATTAGTTAAGCTATTATGAAACAAGATTATGTTTTCCTCGTATAATTACCAGGATAAAGCGAATTCTTGATTTCATGGGAGACAACTAGCATGTTCAGTTCTTCGTTAAATGCTCCAACCCTGCAGGAACCTTCTCTGATTTCAAACTGTTTGGATAATTGAAACCTACAACCTTTCCTTCCTGGTATTCCTCGTGAAGTAGACGGAACTGGTTCAGAATGTACAACAGCTGGAATGGCTTGAGTATTTGCTGTTACAGTCTTCGTTGAAACGTCTTTTAATGTGGCAATATTGGCTCTCAATCTAGAAATCTCCATCTCACTGCTTTCAAGTTTTGTCCTCAGTATTGCATTTCTGAAAAATAGGTAAACATTACAGAGTACACTTATAAACACAAATCAATACTACTCGGATCGAACTGTTGCCATTTTAATGTTAACTTACTCTAATTGTATTTTACTTCGTTCCACGTCTCCTATTTTCAATTTACTTCTTAAATCTTCAAGTTCCGAAGTATCAGTCACAGCTACGCGCTGAGTTGTGTACAACACTCTAATGTCTTTCTTGGATGCTTTGGACACACAAACAGGGCAAGTCCTGTGCTTACCAACCACCAGCCATTTCTCGATACAACTTTTTCCAAACATATGACCACACTTAAGACAACACAGCATATGGGTACCACAACTTGCAAAATTCTCTGAACAAATTAAGCATCCGTCTCCATCACTTTGACTCGATGAAAACACATTTTCCGGACCTGCATCTGGAAAAATTATGCGCAATATTGCAAGCAAACATTTAGCATGCTTACAAAATTGTATAATGTTCTTACGTGATATTCAAGGCTCATTCATTACTACTTACCAAGTCTGGCCTTCTTTTCTGGTGGAGATTTAGGTTCTGCATCTTCAACTTCAGCCGGACGAGTCCTACTGCCACCAGCAGAACTGACCACGGCCCCAGTTTCTCTGGTAAGATTACTGATCTCTGCAGGAGGGGGCACGTCAGGCGGCAGAAATCCACCCCCAAACTGCGGGATTTGGGGAACCATTACCCTTCTAAAAGCTGCAACCATCGCGGACTCCATGACTCGTCTTTCGACTTCTGAATCATTTGCCGACTCTTCTCCAGTCGCCTCCACCTCTTGAACGTCGTCGTCTTCGTTGTCAGAATCACTGGAATTTTCGCCACCCTCCTCTTCTTCCAGAATAACTTCATCGTCTTCGTCCGTCTCCGATCCCAGCACCACAACTTCGTCATCATCGTACGACGACATTAGCGATCCTCTGCGAATATCAAACACACACCAATGATGTGCAGATCACAAATATTAGTTTTAATTCCTATCTGCCTCACCAAACTAGAAATCTAACTAACTTACTCCAAATAAAATGGATCTTGTGACTCAAATTCAGAATCGTCCTGATAAACAAAATAGTCGTGATCGGGAAAATTCGGTGAGTTTTCTGAATCGAATTCTGAGCTTAGTTCTGAGCCGTTGGAATCTGTATCTTCGTCCAAGTCTGAATCTACATGTTGAGATGAGTCTGGGACTCGTTCTTGCTCATTGTCCATTATCCCCACTTATTCCTACACAAATCACCACACCCATTTGCGTTTTACACTTAATACAACTCAAACACGCCCTATTCAATTCTAAAGAGAAAACTTAAGTTATCTAAATGTTTATAAAATCAATCAAATCGTCACCAACTCTGAAGTCAAAACAAATGACAAAAGTGTAAACAATAATTTGGATCACGAGGTTGGCAATAAAGAACGGTTGTCCACAATAATACGAAGGATGTCCCAATTGCATGGGTGAATGTCACGAGTGGACTCTTAATTATATCTATGGTGTTGGTATTCTTAATTAATCGATGATTAAAACTAATTTAAAACTAAAACGAAGATTAATACTTTTTAATGGGACGGGTATTTGTTTTTGTGCATGTGTGTTGATATTCGTTGAGGGAGCGAGTGTTCGCTACCCGCCTTTTTCATAGGCTCCTCGGAGTGACACGACCAAGTTGAGCCGCTTTGTTCCTCAGCGTCCCACAAAAGCCTCTCCAATCTAAATTCTCACATAACTTTACATGATCTTCATTAGTTAACCTGTATTATTACGTTTTTGTTAAGTGCATCTTCACATTTTTTTATTTTTGCAATTTTCTCCTCCAAGCATTGGGATTTCTGAAAATAGTTCGTTTTATTCATAGGCTTAGTACTTAGTAGTCATATTTTTGTTTTTTATGAATTTCTTTTTCAACGTCTTATATGAAGAGCCTTCCTTTTCGACTTATTAATGTTCTCTAAGGTTATGTTAGATCATAATATATGATTGGCATAAGATTAAGTAGATGATTATGTCGACTGAGCTATTTAGTTAGAACATTAAGTGCAGTCAAATATTTCATGTATTAATATTACTTGGCGAGATAAAGCTTGGGTTGTCTTGTAGGTAGTAGAACGCTTAGTTTGGGAAGATTTTAATCTTGTATTCTGTGAGTGCAATGCGATGAAGATTAGGATAGTGAGATGACATTACATGAAGGCGATAAAGACATAGAAATGCAATGATCGAAGGAGATATGTGCAGACAAAAATCAGTTAGTGTTTGGAGAGCTGACGGAAATAGATTTTAATATTTTAATATTTAGGTACAAAACCAGTAATGTATCACGATGCATAAAATAACTGCAGTACAGATTGGATAAAAGTAAACAGTAGCAGATTTTTAGCTAAGTTGACTTCACATTTGGATTCTAATTCTAAAAATATTGCTGGCATTGTGTAATAATAATAATGCATGCATCTCCCATAATTATATGATTTTGTACTAGGTAAAAGCGCTTAGACTCAGAGGTAACTTCAATCATTGGTACATGAAACAAGTTAAATCAGTTGATTTTTTTGTAAATTACAAAACTATTATTGTTTTTTTAAAGGCTGTTTGCAAGAGGGGGAAGTTTATAATATATCATCATCAGTGTATATATCATTTATGTTTATAGTTTATCTTCATTCTGTTTTTTGATGTGGCCACAACCCAACCAATATTCAAAATTACTAGTGTAGGTACGAGTCATAAATACTTAAATTCTTAAATTCTCATTTCGTAATGTGACTGTTTGACTAAAAATTTCTTGTGCAGAACTGCAGATGAACACAAAAATGTTTTTAATATTACAAATATTTTATCATTAACTTACTTAGGTTGCATTCATCAATTAAATAATACCATGACCGTCTCTTGTGAAACGTATTCAATTCAATGCTTATCAACTTATCAGATTTTCATCAAGGCGTACAGTCCACCCATTCAAAAATGAAATTATACAGGTCGACGATCATTTAAATATTGTTTTAGAAATACTCAATCATTGTAATTGAAAGGCAGACTGAAGTCACAAAAGTAGGAACAAACGACTTGGCTTGAACTACGAAGGACTGTTGAGCAAATAACCCCCAATTGCAATAAACATTCTGATTATTCTAATCAAGACGCATGGTAATAATTAAAAGGCTATTCTTATTCCACACACGGATCTCTCAATTCACAAACTCATAACACAAGTATCCCAATTTTTGACTTTTTCTAAATGGGTCATGGCATTCGAATATGTTGAATCAGGTTGTATCATTGGGAAGCACGATTGCTTGTGATCATATTATTGTGAGAACAAGCAAAGTCCTCGATTCACTCTCACACAATAAAATGATACAACTTTTCGCGAGGACTTTACAGGGAACCATCAATTTAATATTTATGTATTTATTATCGCTACTTTTCCCAAATTCCTTTGTTACATGCATGATGCACTCAAATGAAATTTTAATTAGCAAAAGCAATTATTCATGTTACATTCACACTCTGGTTACCTCTAGTTCTGGTACAAGAGGAAGGCAGTGCCTACTCTCCTGAAAATGATACACCATAACAAACCAGACATGAAGTAATTTGCTAATACTTAACTAATTAATAATTACAGGAGACGATCAGACACCAAAGATGACAGTGACAGAGCTTATAACATTATGATCTTTACCCACTACTTACTACCTACATAGATTGAAAGATTAGATACCTAAATAATTCATCCTGTATAACCCATCCCCTTATTGCATGGCTTCTAAATTTTCTAGCAGTAGTGCGGCAGTGCGTGAACATCGATAGTGTAGTTGACAACTGAACTTGCTGAACCAAATAGAAGAGTAGAAGGAAGATTGAATCAAAAGTAGACCAAATGAAATACACTGCATCAAATCAAACAAGCATTTTACAAGTGTTGCATAACTCACCAATACAAATCCAAATTCACTCTTCATTTTCATTTAAATAAAATTATCTTCTCGAAAGATGAGGAGAGAGTAACTTGAAGATATTTTTCTTTTGATACATTTTTTCCTTAACCTTTTGCAACTTGTACTAATGTACAATAGAGTTCTAGTTAGGATTGGCTGATTTATAGTTTCGTTTTATTAAAGTGCATGAGGTAAATGAAAAACGCTTCTAGGAAACTGTATGACACAACAATGATGAGCTACGAATATTTTTGCAAATATAGAAGCCTCAGCAAAAGTACTTGTCTCTCGAAACCAACCACTTTTTCATTCACTCTCACGAGTCAGATAAAATATTAGGAATTAGTAGCTGCTAGTAAATGATTGTGAATTTGTACTATTTACTAATATGCTCACTCGTGTACAGTAGCAGGACAGGGTTACTTCCTCTATGATTATTATGTTCATATCCTCATATAGCATCCGTCATGTTATGTGAATTACACGCATACCTGAAGCTATAACAAATATTAAATAAAACAACATTTAGGTAACTATGTCTTTAGGATTATAATGCAGAAGTGGTAGACCAAATTGCTTGATAAAGTGCCGAATCAGTTCAAGGCATTTTACACTTGGTAGGTTCTCATGCACAGACATGAATTGCATTTCTGTAGCTTGACTGATTTCTTGCTTCACACACACAGTCCATTATCCATCATTATAACTCTCATAGTATTGAACTAGCATGTTTTAATTTCATCATCGCTACAACAATCAGATTCCTTCTGTCGCTTCTAAATTTAAATATCTTCTTGTTGTTAAAAGGTACAAGGCGAAACAGTTACTTTATAGTTGGTAGTCATCTCATCACCGAGATTTATTTTGTGTCTAGAAATAGTCATGCAAAGGTCCACATCTCTTTGCATACACAACACGTTTCTTTCCATTGTTCAGCTTAAGCGTTGTAAGGGATAGGTAGTTTAACTGAGGCTATGAAATAGCAAACTGTCCGATATGACAATTCTATCGGTTACGTGTACTCAGGATACTTCATCGGAGCGTAAGTATTCCTTGGATAAGTCCAACTCAAGCATTATAATCCCGAAGGGTGTCCAAAAGAAGCTCCAGCATAAAGTATTTCCTGTTGATCCAGCTGTGCACAAAAGTTCCTTAAAATCTAAAAATTTTGTCAAGAGTGATATTAAGTTTCCTCAGAATGGGATCCACATACCAGTTATAATTGGAGAAAAACTATGCAAGCGCGGATCTACTGAAGGAATCACTGACCTAAATGGAAATAGAATCAGCCTAGATTCTCTATCGACAGAAGTGCCTCGTAAATATGATAGTAACCGTAATTTTTTAAAAACAAGTGTGTTGTACTTAATAGGTTTGTGGTTATTTTTTACGTTGCTCGTTACGTCATCAATATGTTTCGTGTACAAATCTGTAGTTACTTTTGTAATGAAGATGTGGACAAAGGGGAAGTTGTTTCCAATACCTTCTGGAGCTTCATGCTGCTGGGCAGTAGAGTCCGGGCCTTTTGGAGCTTCGTCTCCTTCAAATATTGTGATAGCTATGAAAGTAAAGACTTCCTCGGACTTCTCAACGTTAAAAGAGAGGACAATTAAGTCATTACAGAAAGTCATAGCATTGAGGACAAATGTTTCATCGACCGAAGTTAAAGAATACTACAATCCTTATGACAGACTACGCTTCATTATTATTCAAAAGTTCCTGTTGTATTGTTTTAAATTAGATCAAGATTTTAATGTAGAAAGACACGTTTTAGTTAATAAGTTTAGCAGTGCGTCCTACGACTTGGACTCTGCGCTGAGGAAACAATGCGAGTATTATTTGTCTGAGAAGCTTCCACGGGATGTTCCGCAGTGGAGAACTCATTTAATTCACTCGGAAGAGAATTCCGGTCATTACGGAATTGTTCTTGTGGTTCATCACGTGTATGGAGATGGGATTTCGTGGTTGCAGTTCCTCAGGGAAATTGCTGTTAACAAGCCAGTCAAAGTTTTTATAGAACCTTTTAAAGATTCAAAGAACCTAGGAAAGAATTGTAATTCTCCCCAAGAAGGAGCCTCACTTTCACAGACTCTCAGTTCGAAAATCAGAAGTTACCTCGTGACTCCACATCATATGGCTTTGCAACTGACTTATATTTGGAGAGAAGGGAATGTTTTTCACAAATCGAGTGTCAAGAAGAAGAAGACTGTTCGCTGGACAAAATTGAAGCTTCGGGATATCAAATCAGTTTGTAAGAAGGAGAGTATGACTTTTACTCAAGCGATTAGTCATTGTGCTGGTGGTTCTTTTAGAAACTTGTTTGAAAAGTATTCGGAACACTCGGAAAATATTCCTAGTGTAATATTTGCAGTTTCTCCCTTGGCAAGATTTCCATACAAGAACCTTCGACTGATCAATAATTTTTATGCTTGCTTCACGCCAATTGTAGTCAACAGAGAAAAGAACATCTTCTCGGATTCTGGAACAACTCCAGAATCTTTTAATGAAATCGACGCCAAGGAGTGCAACTTGAGAATCACTCGGATGTGTGGAAATATAATTGCCCCCATGCAGAAGTTCCTGGGTCTGTCTGCTCGGTCTACGATGGCGTTTACAAATGTTCCTGGAATGACCGAGAAGATGAGATTATTCGAAAGTGAGGATGGACCTGACGAAGTGGAACAAATCTGTCTTATTCCACCTGTCAAATTCAGAACGGGTATTGTGGTTGGCCTCTTTGGGTACGAAGATTGGATTTGGATCAGCATTTGTGTGGACGAAGTGGTCACTCCAGATACAGGCAGTTTTGCAGATGACTTTTTGAGAGGGTTTGAAACAGAGTTGGCCCTACTTAATGGAAGTTAACTTAATGGATGCTCATGGGCTAATTGATTTAAAATTAATTAATGATATTATGATGTGGAGACTGTCTAGGGTATTAACTTAAGACTGCGGACGAAATACGTTTTAAACTACACTTGTAAATCTTTTAGAGACAGTTGAATCTTTTACTCTACTACGCTAGGATAAGCTACCATCTTCAACGTACCTCATGTGACTTTATTAAAGCTGTCAAATATTATAATGTTGACAATTAACATTACGGCCATAAGAACAGTAATTCAGTTATTATGACATGACTGAATGTGCCTTCTCTTTAAGTGACGTGATCCATTAGTGGATGATCATGATCATCAAAATCTCATTTGGTTTATTCTGGTCATTACTGCTCTCTCTGCATTGCACAGTATTGGGATATTATTATGTGTAGAGAGATATTTGGAACCTGTATGGGAAATGGGGATGAACATAGGAAGGTTTACTTTAAAATGCATCCCAAGTATTCGTGTTGGGATTTTATCTCCGTGTATTCCATCTGAGGGAAACAGAAAACCTTGCGAGAAATAAACATGATGAAAAGAAGAAGAGCTTCGTTCAAGGCGAAAGTGTCTTTTTCATGCGTATAAATGTTTTGCACAGGGAGGATGGAAATGCAGAGAAAATAAGGCCCGAATCGGAATGATCCCCTACCCGGGTATTCACATTTCCTCCTGGTTACACAGCCTTCGTTGCCCATCATAATCCATCCACACCACTGAGTAGGTTATTCGGTTACTCGGGTCTTTATCGATTTTTTATTACGTGAGAATCTCCACAGCAGAATTCAATGGAACTCACTCAGTAGACGTATCTGTCAAATCGCATGAACCACGTAGAACATCGCAACAGAACTTCGTCTCTAGACTCTCCACTGCATTAAAATCTTCTCCGTAGAAGGAATCTTCTACAGACGCGATGAGCACTACTATTTCACTAATTCTTCTAAATCTAGTTCTCACCTCTAGTTCTGATGAGACTGGTCCCATTCTCAAAGAACGTGAGTGTTTATTATTTACCTCTCCTCCTCTACTTCCAATCAGTTAAACCTCCTCATCTTAAATATTTACTAAGAGATTTCTCTCTTTTTTACAGATCTTGTAAGGACGGATCAGTATTGTCCTGACCTCCAGGAATCCTTACGCGTGAAAGACATCGACACAGCCAACTACCCTTACAAGTCTGTTTTTAGATTAGCTGATCACTTGACAGACGCTGCAGATCCGTGCATTTTCGAGGCTAAAGGTCCTCAAAGTCAAATCACAACTGTGCTCATCAAAGCCATCCATGGGGACTCGCAACCGTGGAACTACACTGGTGCTCAATCCTGTCCTGAGCACATTAAAGTAATAATCCCCATTAGGCTGTAGCATTATAATTTTTAATCATTAAGGGATTTTAATTAATATCTTTAATTAACGCAGCTACGCTTGCCTAGCTCGAGACTCTTTGGGGACTTGAGGCGTCCCTTGTGTACCGTCAATAAGCCTCCTCCATTCAACCTATCGAAATCGAATGCAGATGGGTTGTTCCACCATCCTTTCATGTGGCAATTGTCTAAAGGCCGGATGGGAATCTCATTCGTTTCAGAATTGGACTCCAACACCAACTCGTCTTTCGGGAATAGTACAGACCCTGCAGTCAAGGATTACATGAACCATAGACTACCGAAGTACTTGCAAATCGTATTTGCAACTTTCTTCGGTAAGTGAGAGGAAGCCATTGAGCCATTTAGAGAGTAAAAGTAAAGTGGAACTTGTAGAAAAGTAAAACCCATGTGTGTGTGTGTACATTAGGGAAAAGTTGTTCTCTCCGCGTCCAGCAGTATGTTGCAGATCCATTTAGAGATCACTGCAATTCCACGCAAGGGAGGATGCTCCCTACCCTTTGTGGAATGTACGACTGTTCCGAGGAAGAAGAGTTACTTGGTCGAGTTGGATTCTGGAGTGAAAGCGTACGGCTACATCAACTCCAAAAGCTTTTAGACTACGTTCGAATCAAAAATATGCAGAGGAGAGATCCAACTTTCATGGATTTCCTTGTGGGTCTCCTCAGACTCCTCGTGATGCCTATGGTCTTCATCGTAGCTTACTATGTGACCAGACAGTTGAGGTAAACATTGTGTCACTCATGCGGAAACTTAATATTGACAGAAGAGAGAATGAAGTAAATTATTCTGAGCAGGGAGAAACTGGCATCACGACAACTGATGCGGCACATGAGATCTCTCTCGCAGCAGAGTGGCCAAGGACGGGGAAGCCGGGGAAGACTTGGGTCTCTGATGTTGGACAGTCCTACGAATGAATCAAGACATCACAGATACAGTGACGACCCTCCTCCAGCTTACGAAAGTGTCATAACTCCACCGAACTATCATGAAGCTACTAAATTAATCTCGTCAACTGAGAGACACGAAGACGACGATGTTCAGAAGGAACTGAGTCGAGGGCTTCTCAGACACAATGTCGGGTCTTCAAGTTCACTTCCCAGTTATTCGGAGATAAGCCCAACTTTTGTTGTAGACATTTGTGGCATTGACGGCACGAATAGCTGTGGTGTTAATGAGGTAGAGAGAATCTCAGAGTCCGTGGGGAGTGAATTGTGTGAAAGTGAAGACAATAGAAATGGTGGTGGTGGGGAAAGTTGTAGTGGGTCGAAAGCCAAGGAGATTGAGGGTGTTCTGAAAATTACTTAAAACTTGAATTATTCATGTGTGCTCAAATGCTCACTCTCACAGTGTTTCCTCCATTTGAGTCATAATCAATTAAAGTTATACAAGCAATTGTGAATTTAGGGATTACGCGTCCAAAAGTCCAAAGAAAGCATTTGAGTCTCTATTGAATCTCCTCTTAATATCCTAAGAAATGTAATGATACAGATACAAAATTACTGATGAGTCGTTGAGCAGTGAATGGCAGTAATGCTACACGTGCCCTTCATTGAAATACTAAAGACGTGTGAGAAGAGGAAAAGTGAAGATAACATTTTGTAAGTCTGTGTTGAGTTTTTATATGCATTACGCCGTTACGTGAGGCTTTTATATTCAGTTTGTACTTCTATGCTGTTGTAGCGTTGATGGAAATTTTCCATGGTCAATGGTGAATTGCAACTTCTTTGCTCGTTGTGAGTTGGGAGTTTGCCAGAAATCTCTACAGTCGAAAGAAGGAAATAATAGGATAGTGTTTTGTGGTATTTTTTATTTGGATTAGAGATGAATACGCAGAGTGCAGAGAGCTTCTTGTTCTTTTGTGGAGGATAAGATTTAAGAAGTGTGCAAGGATGATGATTCAAGTTGATGGTGATGATGATGATTATGGTGCATGTATGGTTTAGTTTATCGTACAAGGAAAGGAATGAGAGTAATTTAAGGAAATTATGTGTAATTCCTGGTGTACTGAAAGTGATCATGATGAACAATAAAGTTAATGAGTTTTTTGTGGATTACTTGAGGCATAAAAAGAATATTAAAGTGTTATTCGGACATCAACGGATGTAGACGGGACGAGAGAGTGTGTGGCGGATTCGTTTCGGTTTTGGGAATTGAAGTGTTTTTTTCGGCGTGGAGTGATGAATGATCACATTTACTTACTTCTGATGGGAGATTGAGATTATGGGTGAAGGAGAAATTGCTCTCTTTCTCTGTGTTCAGTCATTTTGTGTCTTATGCTGTTATAGGTACAGGATTAGAAAGACGGGGTAACAGGTTGCATCCGGATATCCCGACATGGCGTCTCCGTTTGGATAATTATTCATTTTATTAGTTCCATACGGAAAGGAGACAATCGGATCGGGAAGTTTCAGTCTCATGATTGTATTCATCTCGCAAGCAATTCCACCATGTCGATAACAAATTTTTTTGGGAAGATTTAGATCTATTTATTGCTATATATTGGAAACAATTTCGAACTCAACAAAAATGTATAAGTCTGCCTTAAAAACTCCTGGTAGATTTAGAATCATTGGGATTTACATTGTCCTCCAATGGACGCATTGGTTGTGTATTTTTTTACCTTGGACATTGCATACTGCATATGCTGAGAATTCTGCTACAATAAATGCGTATTACATCCTTTATCAAAAAGGTAATATAAACGGTAGCGTAAGCTTCTATTAAAAGCAAAATCGTACACAGACACATTATGTAAGTTTGTACAATAAATTAATTGCAGGAGTCATTATGAACAAAGATTTCTGTCCACGACTACAAAGCAATCCATTTAATCCATACGTGAACGAGTCAAAAGAAATCATTTTGGAGTTTGGGGATCACATCTCTAGTCAATTTTCATTGCACGATGAATGTGGATTTGCATTCAAACGACCATCCACTGGACGCCATGAGCTGATGTATCTCATTTCAAGCTTCCTAACTTCCGGGAAAAACTCCGCAGTACACTTTCCAAACAGTATTCCTTGCCAAGACCACATCAAAGTAAATAACTCACTTTTATTGCACCTTCTTTTATCGTTTAAGCATACAATTTTATATAGTAGCATTATGAAGTGAAAGGACTAATTGTAAAAAAATCTTGTAGTTCCAATGGCGTGCGTTAAGAAAAAGTGTTATTCCTGCAGCATTTTGCAGTGGTTACAGGAGTGCTGCATCTGTCAACGTGGATCATCAACATCAGCAGAGTCGATTCGATCCTTTACTTTGGTTTAATCCTGTCAACCAACTTGGCTTGTATTTTAAGCAGTCTTGGAACAAAAGTCAGATGAATATTACAGCTCATTTAGTTTTTAGGTTACTTTCAGGTAATGAACTTGCTGAGTAGTTCGATAAGAGTATATTGCACAATTAATGTCTGTTACCTTTCAAAGGAGATGGATGCGAATTCAGGATTCAACGGTACAAAGTGAACTCGAATTGCTCCACTTCAGATCAGCTTGGGTATTTTGTTTCCAATTGTGAGATCATAGAATGCAACCAAGAAAAGCAGTTGCTCCAGTGGATTGAGGAAATCCCTTGGAATTTAAATGAAATATCGAAACCAACTTATGAAAACGATACGGCTGAGTGGTTGAGTGATGATTATGAGCCTGGCTTCATAAATGGCAAAATTACGATTCCTCCAATAGTTCCCTTTCTTACGATTTTCTCATGGAGTTTTCTTATTTACTTCTGTCGTCAGAAATGGTAATATTGTTCAAATGAAATTGCAAACACAATACAATGTTTTAATTAATTATTAAAATTTAACTGTCTCCTGAAAGGAAACGAGAAAGAAATCTAGAAGTTCGCCAACAGATAAACACAGTGACATACACACCTTCAGTAGTACGAAATATTTCTTCTCCAGAATTCGTTGCGAGTGCAGTTGCTTCGGTTCTACCAGATCCGATCAATTTAGAAATCTTAACTTACCCAAGTCCAAGTTGTAGTGTGGAGCATCACTACCACGACATGCTTCAAACACAAGGTAAACATCTTTTATGTTTTATACTGTTCTAACTCTTGAATCTCTCTAAGATATCTTGAAAGAATTTTGACGTATTAATTCTTCGTTTTAAGAACCAGAGAACTGTACCGAGGTTTCAGGAATAAAAGACGAGCCTCCGATGTATGAATCTCTGGAAATTGAGTTAAACTGCATGGAATCACCACCAACTTACGAGGAAGCACTTCAAAGCAAATTCAAGTACACAAAAATCATGACAAATATTAATGAGTAATTAGTAGGAAAATAAGTTTGATTTATTTATGGATTGTTGATTGTTTCTTACTTATTATATACTACTCTACTAAGCAATCTCACACTAAATAAAAAGTGCATACACTCTAAAGACTCCTGTAGTGTTTTAGAAAGTTTATATGGAATACTGGGAAACTATTCAAATCGTCATTCATGCTAGAAGCTATCTGTTGCCAATTTTTTACGATAATATTGAAGCTCCAGACACTTTTGAAATTGAATTTGTATTAAAGTAAACATCACAAAAACTGTGGAGAACTCATACGCACGGCCTCATTCAGGAACTGAATGTGTGGACGACGTTTCCGACTATCGAAAGTGTGGATATTCATTTCATCTTCATGAACATTCGGTTAAGATAACGGGAAAAGAGAGTGTAAGCTATGACCTGAGGAACCCGGAACACACACTGATTCGAACGGGACCTCGAAGAGACACAGTTACTAATTGTAAGACTTGTTTGATGGTGATGTGAGTTACTGCACACAACCCAGGATCATGGCCTTTACATAGTCACAATCAGCCACACTGAATGGCGTGAATTGGCAGGAACGCTCGTTAACTTACCTGAAGCTCCAGCAGAAATTACAAATACACATAATAGTAAAAGTTGTCAGAAGATTATAAAAGCGTATGTAAATTGTGTAAATTGCGAAGAGAATCTCATAAAGCTTAAACTCTCTTTATTGGCAGCAGACCTGCATTTGTTTATTTGCAAAAAAATTCTAAAACTAAGAATCATCTAGTGATTCCACTTTAAATAAAACATTTGAGTGAATCTGCTGATTGACTGATTACATTTGCTGACCAACTCAAGTTCATAACATTAATGGTGTAGCTATCGCAGAATTTAATCACTTCTGATCAACTCCAATGCATGGATTCGTTTGTGATAAAAATTCAGGAACTGCATTTCCGTAGATTAAAAAAACAGGATGTACAATATGGTGACGACAATCTAGTTTTTGTGTTGATACTATAAAAATAGGCGGTCGAAGATTTGCATAAATAGCAGAAGTTCGAGTTTCATTTCGATTTCGACATCACAATTGAAAGCAAATAAACGTTTAAAATTCATTAAAATGTGTATAAGCCGAGTTTATCCGGGTGAATGGATAATAGAACCCCAGTGAATTGCATGAAATTTTATTTTAACACGTGATGCAAATAATCTGAAGTTACATTTTAATTTTCAATTCAAGAATTCATTGAATTTGTGATTTTCATCGTGCGTCGAATCACTTGAGTTCAAATGAAAGTCAAGAGATTGAGTCTAATCAAGCTGATCTTAATGAAATTGTCAAGACTGACTAATTAAGACTAAGATGATGAACACAAGTGTGGATTTCTGGATAATACTTGAAAATAAAATACATAAATGCTCCGAGCTTATTGAGTGGAGAAAGGTAAAGTAGGAATGGACACCGAGGAATAAGAGACTATGCATGGAATTAGTCGGAGTCGTAGGTCAAAGTGGTCTCATGTGCAGAGTGTATAATGGAGATAAGGTAAATGAGCCTAATATGGAAAAGAGACCTTTCAATTTTCATAGACATAAAATAGTCGCTGAGTCAATAATTAAAACATACAATAAATATTTGAAAATGAAAATACTGCTGTCGTAGACAATAACAGTAGCATGAATAATCTTGAATGCAAACGAACTTAAGTTGAATTGAGAAACATCTGTCTCCGTAATTCTAATGTAAAACGCAAGTATTGATTGGACAGAATACGTCAAAGAGTAAATGAATAAAAATTACAATAAAGTTGGTATTTAAAGACCGGGTGATTTTTGATTGCATAATAATCACAGAAAATCTCTGAACTATGAACTTATTTCTTGTATTCACCTTTTCTATTCAGTTTTCGTTGTACACAGCGAAGGTTGTTAAGCACACTTTCGACATTAGATACATTTCCGGCTCTTATGACGGCGTGTTTAAGGAAAAGGTCCTGACTGTCAATCGTCAATTTCCAGGACCTACGATTCGAGCATCTGTAGGGGATAGACTGGAAATCAATGTCATCAATTCTATTCAGGATGGACAGAATACAACAATTCATTGGCATGGGATTCATCAAAAAGGAACTCCTGACATGGACGGTCCTGGGATGATAGCCCAGTGTCCTTTGAGGGCTGGAGCTTCGATGAAATACAGTTTCAAAGTTGAGGAACCTGGAACTTACTGGTATGAAGTTGTAAGCTCTTTGCTACTCAAGAAAACCTCCCGAGACTTCTTCATTCTTCTAAATGTAACGTCTTAATCCTTCAGGTATCATGGACACATCAAATCCCAGTACACCGAAGGATTGTGGGGCATTTTGATAGTCGAGAATGACAAAGAAGTCCACTCTTACAATGGAGAATTCTCAATCGCCTTGAGTGACTGGTATCATCAAACAGCAGAGGAAAATGAACATTGGTATTTGTCACCAAACTCCGGAGGGATTCCACCTCACCCAAACTCAATTATGATAAACGGCAGGGGAAGGTACCCTTGTAATGTAGCAGCAACTTTAAACAGACGTTGTAATCCTCTGGTTCAACTTCCATGGATATTCAATCTGAATTCTCGGAGGACGTACAGAGTTCGAGTTATCAACACAA
The DNA here is from genome assembly GCA_034696625.1 of Isotomurus palustris. Taxonomy (NCBI): domain Eukaryota; kingdom Metazoa; phylum Arthropoda; class Collembola; order Entomobryomorpha; family Isotomidae; genus Isotomurus; species Isotomurus palustris. The sequence goes on from JAQGAD010000766.1 coordinate 25,207, forward strand.
GTAGTCGTGCATCATTTAACTTCTCTATTGATGGCCACTCACTTCAACCTATAGAAGTCGATGGAGTCGACATCAATCCTACGCAAAGTATGAGAGCAGTAGCTGAGGTAGCTGAGGTCGCTCCTGGACAGCGATATTCGTTTATAATTAGAAGGACAAGGGTAGGACGTAGATTTTCAATTCGAGCTGATCTCTTACCACTTTTTATTGATAGTCCTTCAACCAACATAAATCCACGACCTGATGCAACGTTAACTCAGGTCACAGCTACCATCGTTTACAATCGGTTCGGTTTCTTTGCTCGAGCTATAAATCAAAGTGGAGATAATAATATTAATAACGACTTAATCAGAGCTGATTCAGTTGAAGTCGTTGAAGGTGAGGTTGAAGAGGTAGCAGGCTTCAATAATGATGATACTTCGTCTGCATTCGAACCGATGACTGCAAATGCAAATGTACAAACTTTTGGTCAACCTTCTTTTGTGAATATGGATCGCAGACGATCTCGAATGCTAGATGAATCCCTCCTGTCTCCTTACGACGGACAACAAGCCCCAGATACGTTTAACATCGAGTTTGTGCTAAACGCTGATTTTATTGTAACTCCGGATGGCATCAGGAGACCATTGTTTAACAACCGACCCTTCCGGTTGCCAACAGATAAGCCTATTCTGTACAAAGTCAAAGATGGGGATCAACTTTCAAGTGATCTCAATGTCTTCACAATTCCAAATTATGGAAGCTTTGTTCAAATAGTAATCAACAATGAACTAGGAGAGCATCCCTTCCATCTTCATGGACATACTTTTTGGATTATGGGACGTGGTAATGGACATTACAATGCCAAAAATCCACAGCATCAATCCGCAATTAGTCGAAGAGGTCCCAGGAGAGACACTGTGGTCGTTGGACCAAATTCTTGGGTAGTCTTGAGATTCGTCGCAGACAACCCTGGAATTTGGGGATTCCATTGTCACATCGATTGGCACAATTTAGCTGGAATGGCAGTGAACATTGTTGAAGCTCCTTTGGCGTTCAGAAATACGATCACGTTGTCTAATGAAGCGAAGAGGGTTTGCATGCTCTAAATGCTAGATGTTTATGTTTAGGGATTTCCTTGGCTTAACGCGTTATATAAATAAGGGAAAAATTTGCTTGATGCAGAATAATCACTAAAGGTGCATTGTGGAGTGGGAAAGCTATTGGGAGAGCTAGATTAATATTAATTAATTAAAATTCGGAAATATCTGGAATAGGTAGGCGTATTTTCCTAGTGTAGGTCGGTTATGTATTTGGGATGAATAAAGTAATTCTGAATCATTATTGTCCATCCATTGTTTAAGCTTGTGAGCAGCAGCTGTCTACCGTTATTGTGAATTTATTTCGCTGAAGTGTTACACAATACCAACAGTTTGTGGGAATAATAAAGTGTGGTACATATTGTTCCAAAGAGTATCAACGAACTTTGTTGCTTAAATTTCCATTTCCGTAATTTTCATCCAATGACAAAGAGTAGTTTGCTGGAGTTTAGTTAGAATTTAAAAAAAGTGAGCGTGATGCTGAAGAAGTTGTACATTATATTTTTTGCACTTCTTGGCTCGTACAATTTTGGGAAGTGCAATGACGACCTGCTCCTCACAGCGTCTCAGAGAGATGCTCTACTGAAGGTACCTTTGACTTTTAGTAGCTACTTTAAAACTATGTGTGCATTGAATACTAATGAACATTCATTTACAAATTAGTTTAAAACTCTCGTTATCCCGATAATTCCACCACAAAATATTTACATGACAAAGGAAGGTTATCTGATTAAATGGTTACGAGGTACTGCAAAACACAAAATAAATTGAGAAATATTTTGAGGTTTCATTAAGAAGTATAATTTTCAGCTGCACGGTTTGATGTAAACGCAGCCCGAGCCAATTTTCGCCGAGTAATGAAACACAGTCTTTTAACTAAATACTTTTAAATTAAAAATGTAACAAAACTTTCTTCTGCAAAGAATTTACGATGGAGAGAAGAACACGACATGGATAGAATTTTAAATTTTCCATTTTCTGATGTGATCATGAATTACAGAATAGTTGGTCCGGATGAAAAGGGACGGCCAGGTGAGTCTTAATGAAGTTAGCTCTGCATTAATAATATTAATTCATGCAGCTTGATTTGAAAGTGTGACTTGATTTTAATATTAAGTCCTGTTGATTCGCATCGCATCTTGGGACATAAGTCATTCAGCGCTGTCGGGAAACAGAGAACGGTTCGAAGGAGCCGTGTATAGAATGTTGGAAGACGTGAATCTGCGTGTGTTAAAGATTCAATCTGAAGGAAACCAAGTGACTCGGTATTCTGTGGTTGTGGACTTGCATGGATTCAGTCTTCCTCGACACGGATGCTTTCCTTGTATGCTATTCAAAATTAATAAGCTTGCTAACTCTACAATGAGCACCATAAGTTAATACACGGATACTCAAATGGTGCACAGGTATTCCCGTTTACACAGCATTGGTACTCGGCCTTGAGGAACACTTTCCCCAGTCTGTTGGCAGAGCTGTGTTTATCAACAGTAAGATTATGATTCATCGCAAGCAATTACTTCAAACCTGAATGGCTGACTCTAGTTCTAAACTTTTCAGCTCCTATTATATTTGAGTTCGTGTTGAACGTGTTGAAAGCAGGAATGTCTCAAGAACTGAAGGGCATTTTAGAAGTCTACAATTCGAACAAACAAACATGGCCTGCAGACTTAACGAAATATGCAGTTATTGACAATAGACCAGCCTTATTTAATTTCAATTTGCAAAATCCACAATTTGCTCCGCTGCGAGTGATACCAGAACAGCAAGGCCTCCCCCCTCAGCAGCAATATCCACCACCAATACAGCGACAGCCTCCGTTAGGGGGTCGACTGCCTAGTTCTCCAGGACAGCAGCAACAATTTCCATCACAAAGCCAGCAGCAGTATGTTGAAAACCAGCAGTCACCACAAAGTCAGCAGCAGTATTTTCAGAACCAACAATCACCCCCTGCGTTAACTAATTCAAACAGAATTCGATACAAGTCGCCCAATCGTTTGCCAGTGACTAAAAATCCTTTTCAAGTTGAGGATGAATATTGAGTTTAATAAAAGTATTATCAGATTAACAATTACGGCTGTTGATACAAAGTTGTGTTAATTAAGGGGAATGTGACACGGACACGGCATTATTTAAAACGAAAGCGTAGTCGCAAACTTGATCCCCGTAGATAGGCAAATAAGAGTGGAAGCGATATCCCTTGGAAGCCAGAAACTTCCTGAGTCCCTCCCTCTGAACTTCCGTGAACAAGAACACTTCCACGATAATAAGCTTCATGATGACATGGAAAATAGGGTAAAGTAATCAGTTAGGATTTCATGCACTAATAATTAAACTTGTTCACACCGCAGTACCTTTATGGGATAAAGGTCAAAAGGGTAACGCTCCAGTATCTCAATTTCTGGTCCTTGGACGTCCAAACTGAGAAAATCGAATTCTTTAAACTCTCCAATGGCAGCGATGATGGCTTTCACTGGGAATGCAGGTCGTTCGAATTCCACCCAAGAATTGTTTGGCAGTTCAGGGAGCCGACTAATTTTCATTTCCGTCGAGTTAAGTGGTCTGTTGATCTGAGCATTCATCAGAAACTTCGGGGTAGAGTATAATTTTACCTGAAACAAGTTTTCGAAGGATTAATGTTGAAGGAAAATTAATTAAAGCTCTTTTGCTATTTTTGTATCATTAAGGCTCCTTGGTAATTTTTCGAACTATGGGTTTTTCGAAATTTCGAAAAATTAATCGGCCTGTAACTTTAAGAT